>JAZHYW010001279.1:0-23443 GCA_037355805.1 Ixodes ricinus
ATTACACCCAAGCGTCGAAAATAGCCTCGTTCTATCAAAATAGGGGAAAACGCAAGAAACACCGAAAACAACGGGAAAAAAACACAACAACATCGCTCTTAATAGGGGCGCATAAGAAAAAACTTCGCGGGAAGAACGCCTTTTCTATAGTTTCATTTTTGTTGACCGAGAAACAGCCCCGCAAAAAAAAATTGTCTTCGGGAAGTGTTTTTTTTTTTTTTCCCCGGTATTATACCCCAGTGAATCTCAACAGGGGTCCGCGGACCCTTTGCGGTCCGCGAAGGCACTCGTAAGGGTCCGGCGAAGCCCTGCCTCATCATTCAAGCCCGGCAATAACAGACAGACAGACAAAGAACTTTATTGAGGTCCTGAGAAGCGCTGCCCTTAGAGCAGCACCGCGGGCCGCTCCCACGTGGGGACGGGGAGGCCTAGCCTCACCGCCGCATCGTGGGCTCTCTGGACAGCCCGGAGTTGTGGGAGAAGCTCGGAACTCGTGATGGCAGAGCTCCACTCCTCCTCGGTGACTTTATTGGGCCCCCGTAACGAGGGGCACCGCCAGAGCATGTGATTAAAGCTGCTAACCGACCCGCAGTCCGGGCAAGTAGACTTGAAGGTATCCGGAGCAATAATGCTGAAGAAAGCTAAACTGGGATATGATCTAGTCTGCAACATTCTGAGTGTGATTGCCTGAGACCTGGAGAGTTTACCGTGCGGGGCCGGAAAAGTCCGCCTGCCCATTTGATAGTGCTTGGTGACTTCGTTAAAGGTGAACAGGATGTCTTTAAATTCCCCGTAGCCACCCTGAAGATCGGCGTCCGTCCCGGCGCGGAGGGTTAGAGCGCGCGCCCGAGAGTTAGCAGTATCGTTGAGGTTGGTAAGGGAATCTAGCTGAGAATCTAGATGTGCCGGAAACCAAGTAATGGTATGCGGGGAGATAATCTTATTGCCAAGAATTTTAGAGGCTTCGTCGGAAATGGAGTTAGAAGCAAAAGCCCGAACTGCCGATCTAGAGTCTGTGTAGATGTGCGATCTACTATCGTCCAGGAGGGCGAGAGCTATGGCCGCCTGCTCGGCCCTCGATGGAGTTGAATCTTTGAAAGATGCGGAATTGAGGAGCGAACCCTTGTGATCGATGGCAACGGCAGCGAACCTGGCCGAGCGGCCATACTGTGCGGCATCCACGAAGCAAGTCGAGTGAGGTTCGTCCCTAACGTGTCTGAGAAGCGCGACGGCCCTGGCCCTGCGCCGGCCGACATTGTGCTGTGGATGAACGTTACGAGGAAAAGGAGAAGTCTGAATGCTGGCCCTTTGGGCGTCAGAGAGCTGATGTCGCCGCTCCGCAACGAGCGTGGGGTTGAGGCCGAGTACGGCCAAAATCTTCCTTCCGGCCGGCGAAGACGACAGCCGAGCTACCTGGGCAGTTTCCTGTGCCTCGATGATCTCTTCCAGGGTGTTGTGAACCCCTAGCTGCATGAGTCGCTCGGTGCTGGCCTGCATGGGAATGCCCAGCACCCTCTTTATGCTCTTTCGAATTAGCGTGTCCAACTTCTTCTTCTCGTGACCGTGCCAGCAGTGCATGGCCGCCACGTACGTGATGTGGCTCATGAGGAAAGCGTGAAAGAGCCTCAGGAGGTTGTCTTCTCTGAGACCTCCCCGCCTGTTGGAGACTCTGTTGATTAATCTGATCATGTTCTCCGTCTTCGTGGTGATTTTGTTAATCGTTCGACTGTTACAGCCATTCGACTCTATCAGCATGCCAAGCACTCTAAGGACGTCCACCCTGGGAATGGGATTACCGGTACTCGTGCGGATCGTTATGTCTACTTCGGACAGTGGCATCCAGCCCTTTGGTTTGGGCCCCCTCCTGACAGGCCTGTATAGGAGGAGCTCCGACTTGCTTGAGGAGCACTTAAGGCCCGTGTTGGTGAGAAAGTGTTCTGTTTGTTCAAGGGCTTCCTGAAGGGCAGTTTCGACCTCGCCCTCGCTACCGCCGACACACCAGATGGTGATGTCGTCGGCGTAGAGAGTGTGGTTAATGCCTTCAACAGTGGAGAGTTGTTTAGATAGCTTGCACATGGCAATGTTGAATAAGAGCGGGGAGATTACCGCACCCTGCGGCGTACCTTTCGGGCCCAGCTCCACGGGGTCGGACTTGAGATCGCCAATCTTGAGCGTGGCTTTCCTGGATCGTAGAAACGAACTGACAAACTTGTGGAACGTGTCGCCCAGTCCGAGTTCCGAAATGGAGTCCAGGATGTGCGCGTGGGTGATGTTGTCGAAGGCTTTTTCTAAATCAAGTCCTAGGATAGCCCTGACATCCCTCGTATTCCTGTTAAAAATTTGGTGTTTCAGTAGCTTCATTGCGTCCTGCGTAGACAGGGACGGGCGGAAACCAATCATGTTGTACGGGAAGAGATTGTTCCCCTCGATGTGCCTTGAGATGCGGTTGTGTATAACGTGCTCTGCCACCTTGCCCACACAGGACGTAAGGGAAATGGGTCTGAGGTTAGCCAGCCCCGGAGGCCGACCCGGCTTGGGGATCAGGACGACCGTCGCCGTCTTCCAGGACTCTGGGACGGATCCTTGCTCCCAAATGCGGTTGATTTCATCAGTAAGAAATTCAATGGAGCCGTCTTCCAAATTTCGAAGCGCCCTGTTGGAGATGCCATCGGGGCCCGGAGCCGATCTTCCGTTGAGGTTCTGGAGAACTTCCCTGACCTCGTTGACGGTGAAAGGCTCGTTGAGCTCCGGGCAGGGGGCCCCTTATAGGACGGGTAATCCGCCGGGCTCGAGGTACCGATAGGTAGGTATTTGTTGGTCAGCGCGTCCAAGATGGCGTCTTCCGTCTCGGACTGCCTGGCCTCGTGGAGGACTCTGCTAATGACCTGACTCTGATTGGAGTTGGAGTTGGACTCGTTCAGCAGGTGCTTGAGTAGATTCCACTTACCGCCGACTCGCATTTGACCATCGACCGAGTTGCACACCTCGTCCCATTGCTGTCTGGTGAGGGATTGACAGTGGTCTTCGATGGCTCGGTTGAGCTCCGCAATCTTCTTGCGGAGCCTGCGGTTGAGTCGCTGCCCCTTCCACCTGTCGAGAAGCGCCTTTTTTGCCTCCAGAAGGTGTGCGAGGCGGCTGTCCATTCTATCGATCTCTAGGTCCGTCTGGACTGTCTTTGTCGCCGATTTGACGTCTCCTTTGAGCTGAGTCGCCCAGCGCTCCAGGTCGATAGATGAGTCCTGGATCAGTGCCCGCTCCTCTCTGCTCTTGCGAAACTGATCCCAGTCCGTGATGGTAAATTCCTTAAGCGGTTTGCTCTTCACGTTTATGCAAGTGGCGAGTATGTTGTGATCACTGCCTAAATCTTCGTTCAGGTTGTTCCAAGACACAGCCCCGACGTTCTTGACAAAGGTCAAATCCGGCGTGGTGTCCCTCGAACATGAGTTGCCGATCCTGGTCGGGAACGCCGGGTCCGTGACGAGCGTGAGGTCGTGATTAGCTGCCGCCTGCCACAGGTCGTCTCCCTTGCGTGTTGCTCGCGAGTAACCCCACGCTCGGTGCGGGGCGTTGAAGTCGCCAGCAACGATGAGCGGGGAACCACCGGCTTTACCAGCTGCCCTGCTAAAGAGCGGTGCGAACCTCTGTTTTAGATCCTTAGGTGAGCTGTAGATGTGGAGTATAAAGATGCTACATTTAAGCCGACCACTCGGAATGATTTCAACAAAGGAGTGCTCAACCTTGCTGGAGTCTAAAAAAAGATCATGCGTAATGAAAGTGCATCTTTTGGAGACGAGCGTGCAGATGCCCCTCTTTCCTTCACCGTAAACGACGTGCGATTTGTAACCCGGTAACGTGACCGCGTCGGAAAGTGTTTCCTGAAGTAGAATGACGTGTGGCTTTTCCGGATGGGATCTAATGAACTGCTGGAGGACAGCCCTCTTGCGCTGAAAACCCCAGCAATTCCATTGCCAGATTCCTATTGCTTTAAGATGAGCCTCCATGACTGGATATGCCAGTTAGCCTATCCTGTACAATGTTACAAGGTGTAGCCGCTTGGAGGTGTTGGGCACCAAAAGATGCCGGGTTTCCGGTCGGAGAAGGCTCATTGTTCGCAAGAGGACAAAACTCCATCGTCCCTCTCCTCGCCTCCAAAGTGCCCACTCTGGCCTCCAGCGCGTTGAACTTGCCGTCAAGGACATCAACTTTAGCGTTAAGCATCGCAACCGCTTCGCTGAGTGATTTGAGCATAACCCTCATTTCGGTCTGAAATTCCTCTAGTCCCTCATCGCGAACGGGCTTCGTTAGGGCCCTCTTTTTGGCCGTACGCGCCTCAGAGGGCGCCTCGACGGGAACCTCCGTGGGTGTTTCCTCCCTGGCGGGTTTCGGGGCCTGCGGAGGCTGCGAAGCTTCGGACTTGCGAGCCGTCCTTAATTCTGCCATCTCTGACCTGAGTTGTTCAATAGCGCCCTTCAGCGCCGCGTTTTCCTTTTCCAACTGTACGATTCTGGTGTTGTGTTGCTCAGGCGGCGTACCCCCCGTTACTTGTGTCGGGGATCCTTTGACGCGATCAGCCCACCCGGTCCCCTTGGCAGCAGGCTTCCGGATGCGAGCCGCTGAGCCCCCGGAGCGTGAGCGGCTTCCGGAGCGAAAGCGGCCCCCGGAGGCAGCCCGCGGCAGTCGGACCCTGGATCGCCCTCTCGAGGGCACCCTGGTCATGCCCGGCCCCCGGGATCCACTCCTGGCCCGGGGTGGAGCGGCGGGTCTAGACAGCGCGCTCATTGGCGGAAAATCCTGGTTGTAGTCACGTCGCTCTTTTCTTCTCTGTCTTACGATGTAAGGCACTTGATATCTCTGCTTACAGGACTTGTCGGCCGTGGGGTGAGGCCCCCGCAGAGGGCGCACTTCGGTGAACAAACGTGTTGGTCGCTTGGGGAATTTACTCCGCAGCCCCTGCAGACCACGTTTTCGGGAGTCGGGCATACGTCGGCTCGGTGACCAAGCCTGCCACATGCGTAGCAGACCTCCGTTTGTCTTCGGTAGAGCGTGCATCTGAGCATACTGAGGCCGCACATGACGTAGTTTGGCACTTTGAGACCGTCAAAAAGAATGACGACTGTGGTTGAATTCTTGATTCTTCTAGCTTCGAGAGCCTTGGGGTTCCTCGGCTGTACGATGAGACTTCTAAGTTGCTCGTGATCTAATTCCAGGTCAATGTTTCTTATGATCCCCTTGCACGTGTTGTCGGGCGCAGCGAGGTAGGAGCTGACCTCGTAGATTGCTGAGCCAATGGAGATGGCTTCAACCCCCGCATAGGTCTTGGCGTTGTGTTCTGAGGGCGTGCTGACCACCAAAATGTTCTGCATGGCGTTGGGGCAGATGATGTCTTCCGTGGCATTCGTGAAAGAGAGACCCGCCGCCGTCACGAGAGCCTGGGCGATCTTGACTTGACTAACATTTTTGACGTTTAGACCTCCCCGAGGTCGGACGATGACTCTAAAGTGCTCCTTCGGCAGGCGAGGCATTCTCGAGGCAGCTACAAGGCGTTTCTTCACGCTGGCGGGAGTGCGGGAGCCGCCATTGCTACTGCCCCTTGGCGTGTTGGCGGGCTGCTCGCTCTCGGCGGGCAGGCACTTCTGGGAAGATTTACGCTTGGTAAACGCCGACTGCCAACCGGCGCACTGAAATTCTTCTGGGGAAATGTCTTCCCCTCCACTGTAACTTGCATGGCCATCTTAATCAAAGCAAACGAGGTCGCACGGGAGCGAGCCCGCCGAGCCTCCACCGGGGAGGTAGGCCTATGGTGTGAGGCTTAATGCGTCCGCGGTATGGCCGAGCAAAAAGTCTCTTGAAAAACTGGCAAAAAATCCACCCACCGTGGAAAATTTGGTATCGGCGTGGTCTGGACGACTTTAGGCGTCGAAGGAGACAGAAATCACGAAGAATAGATCAAAATTTCCGACTGAAAAGAGTTCTAGGTTGATCGAAGAAGCAGGGCGGCGCCGCTACTGTCTTCATCGTCTTCTTTCTCTCCCGGCAATAATAGTTGTCCTTTTTCCGATGGATAAGAAACGTTCTAGTTTTCGGGTTAGTTTTCTCGAGTGTATGTCAATGAGAGAGTCTACTCCACACAGCGCTTAGTTATACCCGTTTTTTTAAATCTTTATCAAAAATTAACCGATACCTTTTTCTTCCTCCCACCACGAACAGGATCCTCCATCATCTCCCCCAATCCACAAGGGGTCCGCGAAACGTCGATGGTTGAGAACCACTGCCATACGCTTTGGAGAGTTTTAGTAGATCATTCCGATACTTCCGATGAGGCGCCCGACAATGATACCCGATAAGAACGCCATGCGAAGGCGGCGCCGAAGTATCGGGCATCATTATCGTAGTCGTCGGAACAATGTACCAAAACTCTCTTTTTACGTCGTTTCGTTTTCTATATCCGGTACAGGAACGTCTTCCGGGTATTTGCGTCGCGCGCATGTACCCCGGAAAACTCCATATCCGTGTCCTCTTTTATTTAACATGAGCCTCGATTTCTCGTCCAGTACTAAAATAGATACCGAAAAACACCCATCCTTTAGGGAAAATAAACCCCGAAAAAACGCGCGCGCGCGCACGCACACACACACGACACACACACACACACGCACACACACGCACACGCACACGCACACACACACACACACACACACGCACGCACACGCGCACACACACACAGCACACACACACACACACACAGCACACACACACACACACACACACACACACGGATTTGAAGAAGAACAGAACCCCGAAAACACGTAAATCCATGCTCACGTGTCACTATAGGAGTTTAGATCGTTCCTGACGACCTGATAACGATACCCGGTATTCCGCCGACGCCTTTGTGCACGCGTCGTATCGTTATCGGGTATCGGTATCGGTTGTATCGGAACGATCTACTAAAACTCTCTGCTATCACCACGCTCCTCGCGCAAGAAGCAGACGACTTGCTTTCTCCGCATTGGCCAGCGCTCGACCCTGCATGTGTCTGTCACGCCGACATTCGAAGCCTGCTATACCCGATTGTTCTTCTCTTTTTTTTTTTTAGTGTTTGGGCGCAAGTTCGGTCTCATTCAATGTTTTTTTTTCCCTCAGTTTATATTTACCTCGTCCCTCGTTATACGCGACAATATTAATTTTCGCTCGGGAGAGCACGCCGCAGAAATGCAAATCGCCCATACCAACGTTTGTCCCGACGCTTGAGCACTGTTTTCATTATATTTAAACTGCATGGGAAATGACGAAGGTTATTCGGAAAAAGGGAGAACACCAGTGCATGAAGATGTTACAAGTCCCGCGGCACGAACAGCTAGGCAACTTGCCAATACTTTCTACCGCCATGTTTTGCGGAGTGCAAAGCTCTTCTGCCTCTTGAACAGAGGTTGCGACGATGTCTAAATGCCGATCTCTTATTGGCTGATCGAAAAAAATAATAGTGGGTATACCTGAAGGCATCTAGCATTGAGGTCTACCCACTATATCCTTTCAATCAAAGCCAATCAGAGCTCGGCTCGTTCTGACGTCACCAGAACCCCTGCAAAGGAAAGCAGACGAACTTGCTCTACGCATAGAGTCTTTTCATCGAGCATGTTCCATTATCAGGGCTGCAGAAATGTGTGTGCAGTAACCGTTATTGCTAAGGTGCCTTCATGTGCGCTTTGCTTCGGGTGATGACATCTGGCCATTTTGTTTCGAACGCTTATTTTTATTTTTTGTTCTGAAGCACGTGAAAGAGCGTGTCCCTGCACGCGCTCGTGGCGCTGACTGTCAACGTTAGCTGACTGTGCTACGGCGACATTTTATTTCCGCCGATTTCTTTGTATTTTTCCTGTGAGCGCGTGCTGTCGGCGTCGGGTACTACAAACGATGGCATCACCCTAAACAGAAGGACATTGAGGCACTCTAGTTATTTCTGTCCTTAAGTTTCTGCGTGCGTATACGAGTGAGATTGGTCGCAATAATAATCTCGAAACTATAAAGAGATTAACGAGGGTCTTTATCAGTACGGGTTTCCACGGGAAACCACCGGAGAATTCGTCCTCCGTTCAGATTTCAAGGAATGTCGCTGCGAGCTTCGTACACTTTTTTTTCTCTACTTAAGCTCTTTCAACGTAAGCACGGTCGTCAAGATACTTCCCGGAGAGGCACGAATTGCAGGGTTGTGTAACTAAAGAAGGATCAGTATACTATTCCGACAATGCGAAGAGCAAGTCGTTAGCTTCTTGCGCAGGAGTATGCAGTGACGTCAGAATCATGCCGAGCTCTGATTGGCTTTGATTGAAAGGGTATTTGTAAGGTATAGTAGAGACCTCAATGCTAGATGCCTTCTGGTATATCCCACTTTTTTTCTTCTATCAGCCGATAAGAGTTTGGCGTTCTGACATCATCGCAACCCCTGTGCATGAAGCAGACGAACTTGCCCTCCGCATTGGTTATGCTCGAGATCACTGAGTTGACGTTTGTCTCCTTTGGGCAAGAACGATTTCTTTAGAAAACTAACTACTTTCTCGACCGTTTCGCGGAACATACTTCGCGGTATAATGTATACCTTTCCAGCGCGCAGCGCCAAGAGGAAAAATGCGGCCGAAAGGGTTGTCAGAAAGGATGCGCTGGCTTCTGACATTCTGCACAAAAGAGCTACTGAGAAATCTCAAAACGCGTTCTACAGTCAAGAGAATTTGTAGAAAAAATCCGGCACGCATGAAGATGATTATTGAAATGGTCTAGACTCTAGAGTCTCTAGTCTAGACCATCCGACGGATTATCCAATCCGTGCTGCTATCGTTGTCTGTTAGGCTGTGGATTGTGCTTTCAGCGTCTGCAATTGATCTCTTGGAGAAAATAAATAGTGTACGCAGTTAGTGTTGGCGTAGTAACTGGGAATATTTCGCCCGTAAGAATAGGCATTAAAAGTGTCATTATTGAAATAAGTAATAAAGCAGCAAAGTTGGGCTAGTTGGTATTGGTTGAACATAGTGAAAAACACAGGTAAAATGATACATGGCAGACACTGACGTTACTCGAACCAGATATTTATCAGACGAGCGTAGCAGAACATTCGCAAGAACCGCAGTGACCTATGCCATGATTTGTAGTTGTGGTATACGTGACTTCATAGCTGTCAATGCAACTCGACTTTTTGCATGATTGCGCAGATATACCGCTCTCCAGAACGGATGCCTGACGTTACATGCACCTCTCGAGTCACGATACCCGGTCGTTTTCTCACCACACGCAACTTCGAAAGATGGCTAGAGAAAAATTACAAGTGAAGTGACAAAGCTCACCCTCAACCGCGGTCTGAGGAACAAGCGGCTCACGTGCCAGTCGTTTAGGCAGCGTCCCGATCTGCCCAGTAGGTGCCGCCAGATAGTGGCATCTTGTAGCCAACTGCGCTGGGATTAGTAGTGCACAGGATACGCGCTGAGTTCCAGACATTGTTATGGTTCGGCTGTTGTCGTCATTGCAGCGATTGGACACAGGACACTACCCGAATGCTTCTCGAGCTATCGATTATCACGAGCCCAAATCGAGTGTCCACGCGACGTTCGGGTCCAATCTATGAGCCGTATCTCAAATATCGTCACTGGGCGGTACTGCTACCGCCCAGCTACGTCATCAGGTTTTGCGATGGAGAGATTGAATGAAAACACTCGGTTTTGTCCTCGAAATTACAGCGCAACAAAGGAGTTTCTTGGTCAGTGGCGTTGCGTGCGAGTATCCTTGAGTCCCACTAGTGCCAGTAAGCTCGTTTAAAGTGAACTAACATTCAAATTAAATATCGTTGCACCGCCCTAACAACCCAAGTTAACAAGGCCTTAGCGGCGTGTTTCTGACGTCACCTATCGGAGACCGACACGGGGCGCTGGTTGGTATACACGAGTGCGCGCGTCAGCGTATGGCTGGGGCTCGTGTCCAATCAGCGAATAGACTCCTCCCAGCCGAATGCTGACGTCAGCACTCGTGTCCAGTTTCAAACCCAGCGTTGGCCTCCAGTCGGTGACGTGAGAAATACAGCGCTACGGCCTTGTTATAGTTACCTATGAGGTGTTAACTCTTACTCGATCCAACGATGCACACAGACATAAAAGTAATGAGGGTCCGATTTCGGTCAAGCTGGGAGCACTGGCGTTCTCGGTTGCTGATTGGACGTGGCGCCACAGCTTCAGCGTCGTGATAAACCAATGAAACACTTTTGTCTTGTCCGCGAGTTCACAATCGGACAGTATATTTGGTGAGAACGTCTCGCCAACATAAAAATCATAAGCCATTCCACTCTGTGAAGGTGGATAACCAGCGAAGTTGTTTAGCACACGACAGAGAATTTTGAACAAAGGCACGAACACATTTATTGTCTTGATCGGTGGTCATCGTGACGAAAGGTACGCCCACGCATGTCGAGGACTATCGCCGCCCCGAGGAGCCGGAGGAAACTAGACATGCGCGACGGGACCGCCACCCGGCGGAAGGAAAGGAAACTAGGCACGCAAGCGCTTGGAATGACGACAAAGAGAGGGCGGTGCGAGCCCTCTCTGAGTTTTTGTTGACGCACACGAAAAATCCACAGAGCCCTAGCCATGAACAGCTTCGCTGTCAAATAGCGAGAGTGGTGTCTCGCGACCTCTGATGCGTTTTTGCTTAGTACTCCTTCATCCACATGTCGACGTCGGCTTCGCGTACAGCAGCAGAACAATATGAGATTCGCAAACGACCGCGGGTTGTCAGTCAGCGGCATCCAACGTGAAAGGTGATCGCAATTTGTGCCAACGTCCGATCTCTGTGTGCCACGGCGCCCGGTTCGTGGCCAGACCTTCGAGCTTTGTTTTTCGGTTTGTTATACTTTATTTCATCATGAGTCAGAGCGCAGTCGGAGGCTCGGAGACATACAAACGCCGACGCAGATATCTAAAAGCGCTAAGTCACCGCGCATTCACCGAACTGGACTGGTTTAGTAGACGATGATAGAGTATACATGATTACGACAGAAAGATGGCGAAGGTCACGACAACGCTCTTGTGCTGCTGTTTGATTGGTTCCATCGGCTCGTCGGTCCGCTCGACCTTAGGGTCGGAACAAGGTATAGCAGACGGACGTATACGGTGTTTTCTTGTTTTATTTCCATTTGCGAATCGCGTTCCGTATAGCAGACGAACTGCGTTCTTCGCTCGCTTTAGCGGACGATCGAACCGCCTATATCGAAAAGCTTTTGTCGCTCGCTTCGCGACAGGCAAATTAGATCTTCCAACGCTCTGCGCGGTCACTTAAAGTCGGACCCCAGGTGAGATATAATTTCTATCATTTGTACGCCATCGGTCACAATCTGCGTAGCATACTACGAAACAAACAAAATATCGATCTTAAAATAAGACAAAAGCCGGGTCAGGGACTATACTCCGTATCAACATATAGGTCACAGCACAGTCAAAGGCTACAAGACGTATAGCGTATAGAATGACAGGGGCAGCGACTCGCAAGGTCACAGCGCATTCATTGACATAGCCAGTGATAGGGCACGCACAAAAGGGACGGCGACTGCTCTGACTGTTGCGTTTTGGCGCATGCTCGATTGGTCTATCATGAACAATGCTAAAACCGAGGATAGGACGTCCTTATCAGGAAATACTGCGACGTACGTATACGTAGGTTAAACGTTTTGTGGCTCCTTCCGCACATTGGATAACGCATTTACGTGCGGTATATACCTGCAAGTTAATACGTTGTATACTTGTAGCGGGCCGTGCAAACGTTCCCGATGTAGGATTATCACTTCCAGACTGCATCTATTTCGTATAGAGTTTTGCTACGACCGGCTCCCTTGCCACTTTCCGTTCAACGTACAGGAGAGGGCATAAATCCACGGTCATATATTATACAAAAGACGGTGTCTGAGGTGTATTTCTTTCTTGTAAAACGTCCTAACACAATGGCCGTAAAAATTAAAAAGTGCTTGAGGCATGTTTATGTGTATGAAGCGCTTCGACCGTGCTGGACTATACTTGTCCGCAAGTATTTCTGTCATAATGTCCGCAGAGAAGTCTGTGTCTTTTTTATGACCTCTGACCAGTGTATATATACGCTGCATTAGGGAATTTTCTAGATCGTTCCCGGCGTTCCGCAACGCGCTCCGGAACCCGCTAAGAGATTCCGATCTCTCATATAATAGGGAACTTTCGTAGATCGTTTTCGCCGTTTCGCAACGCCCTACGCAACTCGCTACGATACCCGGAACTCTATAGCCAAGGCCGTCGGCGCGCAGGCGCAGTAGCGGCTTCTTCGTTGCGGAAGGCTTAGCGGAGGGGGAAGCGGTCTACGAAAAGTCCCTAATGCTTTGAGGGGAAGACCCCGGGGAGGAAGAAGATTTACGCAAGAATGAACTGCCTTGCGGAACCCTGCAGACAAGGCTAGCGGTGTGCATACGCATTAGCTGCGTCTTCGTTGCGGAGAGAGGAGAAGGAAAAACGCTCTACGAAAACTCCCTATTCGTTCTTGAGAGCACGCTAGAAGTTTTTATAACTGAAGATAAGTATTTAGCTGAAGCCGCTACTTGTTTGTTTTTCGCTAAATTGTTAACTGCAGATATGCTCTTCGGCCTAAAGCTGGAGAGGCTTGTTGCGACGTAAGATACTAATATTGTATTTCAGTATTTCACCGACGTCATTATTTCTAACATTATGGTACTGCTACTTTCCGAGCAGGAGACTTTGCCTAATACCTATGGGCCGTTGGCAGCGCTGTCACTGGTAGCTGCGACTACTTTTACTTTATTCTAGATGCCACAAGTGCTACTCCTGGGGATCCCTACTCCTGAGCGTCCTAAGCGTGGAGGCATCTAAAAGGTGCTAACTACGCGCTGCGAGTTTAACAAAGTAGGCCAGGTATGTCGAAAAAGAAGAACAAACGTGACCGCGAGAACTCGAGCACTTCTACAAAACCTGTTTCTACTTTAAACGAGGACTTGGAAGTGAAAACCTTGATCCCGAAGCCATCGATTGAAACTGCGGAAGGAAATCACTATACGTTGTTCCACCGTTACTTGGCAAAGCGGGTACGGTTCGGCCCCTGTCCAGCCAATCACAGAGACGGATCTAAGAACGTCGCCTCTTCGTAGGAGGCGAACACTCCGCCGTCACGTGCCTCTTTCCGTCCCGCTGATTGGCTCCCGTGGCAGTAAGCCCCTCGCCGTTTGCCAAGTATACGGGGCAACGGAGTCCGGTTCTCGCCGAGGTGAAACGCGTGGCGGGAATACCAAGGTCCGGTTGAACTTGAGTGACCAACGCCGTCGCTTCCCGTGTGTCGGGCCTCCCGCAGTGCTGCCCTGACTATGGAAGAAGCGCGTTCGATGTACGAAATAATTCAAAATGTATTCCGAAGAAGACTCATAATGTACGATTACTTCGTTTCAGCCTTACGCCGGGCCGAAGCGGGCGCTAAACTCTGGCATCGTCTAGCAGGTAGCCCTTGAATATACGTTCGAATTGCGTTTTATAGTTTCGCAATCTTTTTTACGCCTCATTTTTTCACCGCGGGCTTGGAATAATTTTGAGAGTGCTATAAGCGATCATTTCTCATGGATGATGCTTACATTTAACCTCGGAAATTTTGCGGAACCTTGAGTCTAGCCAACGTTGAGTCTAGCTATGAGCGCTTCCAGGGCCACCTGGCGGCCGTGATTGGAGAGCAAGCTCTGCTAAATCAAGCACTTCCGACTTTGGTAAACAAAGCGGACATACAGCCTCCCGTAATATAAAATACCTATTATTCTAGGCAGTGGATGGGGCGGTGCGAAACACGCTTTGGTCACATGCCCTTTATTTATAAGACAAAAAAAAGAACAGTTTTTTTTCCCTATTTTAATTAACGTAAGCTGGCCAGAGTGAATTACTTTCATACGCGGTTTCCTGTATACCTGAAGGCTTTTGCAATTAGGTTTGGTTTGACTGTAGTGTTTAAACCGGATTTTATTTTGGATGTATTAACACCCTTATTTTTCAGGAAACGTAAAGTGCAGCAAGAAGCGTGAAGAACCGCCGGAGGCTTGTGACCTTGGAGTTGTTTATGAAATCCCTGTGAAATGTAGTTCTAGCTATGGAGGTCCGACTGCTAGGTGTCGCAACGTCATTTTATACGAACAAACGCATGCGGTAACAGCCTTTCCACTCTGGTGATGAAAGAAGACCATCGAAGCTGTACGCTCATCCCGTGTTCTTCTTCTTCGTCCTTGTCTGTTTTGCGCGCGCTGTTTCCTACGATGAATTCCCACTAACTCGCCCAACTATCCATTCTTCTGTATAGATGGAAACGTTGCCGCCGTCGCTCATACACTCTAAAAAAAAACGTGCCAACTAGCACCTTTTAGGGTTCTTTCGCTTGTCCGATGGGCGGCACCCTTAAAGGTGCAGAAAAGAACCCACAAAAAGGGTTCTTTCTAATGAACCCTATTTCGGGGTTCTTTTCGGATCGTTTATTGGTTCTTCTTAAAGAACCCTATTTTGGGTTCTTTTCAGAACGCTTCTGGGTTCTATTTAACGAACCCTATTTCAGGGTTCTTCTAGGATCCTTTTTTGGTTCTTCCTAATCAACCTTATTTCGGGTTCTTTCTAGAACCCTTTTTGGTGCTCTTGATGAACCCTATTTCGGGTTCTTTCCAGAACCTTTTCTGGTGCTCTTAATGAATCCTATTTCGGGTTCTTTCCAGAACCCTTTTGGTGCTCTTAATGAACCCTATTTCGGGGTTCTTTTCGTATCCTTTATTGGTTCTTGTTAATGAACCCTGTTCGGGTTCTTTCCAGAACCCTTCTTCGTGCTCTTAATGAACCTTATTTCGAGGTTCTTTACGGATCCTTCTTCGGTTCTTCTTTATGAACCCTATTTCAGGTTTTATTCGGAACCCTTCTTGGTTCTTTCAATGAATCCCGAGTTCTTTAGATTATCTTAACGTTATTTTTAGTAAACCATATTTTGTATTTGTAACCCTCTTTTATGACAAATCGTTTTTTTTTCCACATTCCTAGTTAGTTTTTAGTAAACCGTATTTTGTATTTCTTGCTCCATAAGGTGATCGAAAATAGGCGCCGAAAAAACAAGGACAAGAGACGTAAACACTGGCGCTCGCTGTAATCTGTAAAAATAAGGTGAATTTTTTTCTACCAACCAAAGTATCTTTAAATTGTTCATTAATCGCTAGCACTGGGTTTTTTCGTCAGGTTGACAAACATCAGTCGGGCCAGTGTCAAGACACTTCATTCCCGTACATAATTAACGAGGTGAAAGGCAGAAAAGTAAACATCATGTCCATTCATATACTTTATTAGGGTCGCAAAAATTGATTCTTCTGTTCGCAGTAAAAGAACTAACAAAATTTGAAACAGTTTTAAGACGAGACGGGTATCAGGTCAACAAGACAGCTTCTCTTTAACAGTCAAACAGTTAAAAAGTTTGCAAAGCTCTTCACTGGAACAGGGATGTTCCCTCCAAGAGAACAAAAAAAATGAGCAATAAACTTCATAGTGTGCCCTATACCGGCCGGGTATTTGACGCAAAAATATAGTACACTGCCAGCAATGTGCACACGGCTTCCACTGTCGTTCTGATGCCGGTCACTGTCAGGACACCATCCAAAAAGATGTCAAACTTATTTTCCTGGGGATGGATAGTGGCATCAGTCTCCGGACTTCCTACAACAAGAAAGCAAAAATATAAACACATGTATATTCCGCTGTATAATTATGCAGCGAGTTACTCATTCGCGACGCTTTCAGATCAATTATAATTGTATAGGTTTCACTAAGCATTTTATTTCTCGTTCAGCCTTACGCTCTAAAACATACCCGCAGATCTGATTTCCTTTAAAACACTTAGTAGATCAATCCCTGCTATCTACAGAGCGCGACTAGCGGATGACGAAGCGTGAAAAGAGGGCTTTGCTCGGAAACGCTTTCTACGCAGGGACAATGAGCCAGCGAAACGTCAAGCTGCCTGCGCAGATCGCGCTTTCGAACACAAAGTCGTTATTTAGGCATCGTCTTTCGATAGTTGCGCTCCCTAAACCACCGCGGTTGACCCAGCGCAACCATTACGGAAAAGTAAGCATGAGAAAATGTTTTGCTGCATGTTAAAAGGCTGCTCCTTTTGATTCCACTTAAATTGATGCAATCCATAGGTTTTCTGCACTAATTCCTTTAGGAATATGTTTTTACAAATAAAAATGTCGTGCACTTATTAATAAAGCTATGTATGAACAGCTTCAGGTACCTCTAACATGAAAAGAAGCTGCCTCTTCTCTTTGAATACGAGAGGCAGGTTTAGGAGAGCCACGTCCGCGGGATCCTCTGAAGAAAAAAAATATATGCAGCCATTATAATATCTTTTTTGACTTTTTTAGGTATGAAATAGTTGGTTCGCTCTGGTTGACAAATACTGTTGTTTTATATATATACCCGGTGTTCATTTTTAATTCGAACAGATTTATTACAAAAAATCCGTAAAAGATGCACTACTATGGTTTGTTCAGGTGAGTTATACGGCCAGGGGTACATTATGTGGGTGGCTAATCGTTGCGATAAGTCGGTTAATTAATAAAAAATCGTTAATTAACCTTTTAATTAGTGGAAATAAACATATGCTTCCAATTAGAAACTTAGAGAGCGTCATCGAAAACCACTAAATCAACTCTTTTTAGAACGACTTGAAGCTCGTGAGAAACCTCTGAGCGCGCCAAAGTTGCCACTCGTGAAGCAGGCGTAAAGCTACAGTTGCGGAACGCGATAATGATCTAATCATCCGCGTTCCGCCACTGCTACTTTTGCGCCTGCTTCACTAGTGGTAACTTTGGCGCTCCTCGAGTTTCCCACGAGCTTTAAGAGCAATATATGCTCTTAAAAATGCCCGTGCGTCCACTTTCCCTGAGAATACTCGGCCAATGGAGAAGCTAAAGATATGTTTCGACTTAAGAATGAAGTCTGTAACGTTACACTGAGCATGAAGTCAGCACGTGAAACGTCATGCTCAGTGACATCTCACGCTTCACTCATATGTCTAAACATGCTTTGGCCTTTTTATTCGCCGAGCTCTCTTCGTGGATTGGTGTGATTGGCTTCTCGAGTGTTGTGTGGGAAATTAGATGCACAGGAATTTTAAGCATGTTTCAAGAAACGTTGGTTCTACCCATATTTAATCCTTCTTGCCCTATAGTCAGTAACAGGTTAAGAAAAAATCTACGAGCTGGAGAGGAGGAAGCGGACAGAAGCTTGTAGGGAGAGAAGAAACCTCCTCTCCATTCCAAGCGTTCATCGGCTTTCTTCTTTTATATTTTTCTCAACCTGTCACTGACTATAGTCGCTTATATTTCCTTTAAATTATTTTCAGAAAATAAAGCAAGGATTCGTTTTATATTACTAGCTCGTATATTGAGAATATAACACCGACAAGCTTGCACTACCATCTGTGACAATGCACTATACTCGGGGTGACTTGGGCAACTTTTTTTGGCAATGTTGTCAAAGTTAAGGACGCCCGCGCATCTTGAGCGCCAATCAAGGCTATGCACACGCACTCTTTACTTCAGAAACGCCACAGAAAGTTGTTTCCGAGTATAAGTTAACCCTGTCTTAAACGAATGGCGCCGATAAGCGTTCATCGGTTCGTAATGAGGTAGTAAGTTAACCCAGCATATTTATGGTGGACGAAAGTAAACCTCTGCATCGTCGCAGTCTGAAACTTGTGGTGGATTACAAAAACACCGACTAAAGCGTACCTTCAAGCAGCTCTTCGAAGTTCAGAATGATGTTTTTTTCTTTGAGGAACACCGATCTCGAAGCTGTAAATGCCTCCATCTTGGCTCTCATGTCCTCCGGATGTCTTTGCCGAACGACAGTTTAACGTCCTGTAGTAACTGGAAAATAAACAACGAATGGAGAGTGTTGCTGGTTTACAAAAGTACATTTATGTGCGATAGATTTGTACACACGAATTGTTTCTGTCACTACAGCGGAGTAAGGATGGGCATCAATTAAAATAATTTCGATTTAAGTTTTCTCTTATATCGGTTAGTTAATCAATTTATAGGTAGCGCTGATCTCCAGGCATGATATTGCATCTAAGAAAAGGCCTAGAACTACAAATTTTTCCTTTGACAAGTTTTTGCTACGTCTTATAATGGGTACTAAGTGTAGCAACTTGTCATTGTGCCTCATACAGAATAAAGGCATGGCAAACATTCAAAATAAAATAGTTGTACATATTTGTACAATAACAAGTTCAAATAGCAACTTGCCATTGTGCCTCATACACAAGAAAAGCGTGGCAAACATTTAAAATAAAATATTTGTACGTCATTATTTAAACTTCAAAACCACTCTAGATAATAATCATATAAAACACTGAAGTAGCCGTGAGAGACAATTGTGTTATAAACACACTAAAAAAATTAAAAGATTATTCTTTTTACTTTTCTTGTTTGTAAGACTTTTAGTACCTCTAAATTCAACCAATATGCCCATTAAACTCATTTGATTGCGACTAAAACAAAAGTTAATTAATCTGAATGTTAATTCATTTATTGCTTAGCACTATTGCGAGGTAAAATTATATTATTTCGCACGTATCAAAACCACTTAACTCATTCACAGGCGATAAAACGGGTAGTAAGAAACTTTTGAAGTCGTGATGACCTGTAAACATCTCGACACTTTAAGACTAAATATAAAGAGGACAATATTGGATTAGCGTTCCGGGAATCGTCACTGCCGGAAATTCCTCAAGGACTGTGCGAACTCCAGACTCGCTGAGGATCAAATCTTGGCAAGACTGAAACGTCCGCATCATGCGGTCTTGGATCAGGTCGACGTTCAGGGGCACTTTAGTTCTCTCTTCTTTCATGAGCAAGACATGACGGCGAACGCTCACGGCGTCTTCACATTTGTCAGTATCAACGAATCTCTAAAACAAAACAAAAAAACAATTTGTTACGTTTATGCGCCGTTTACGCATGTAAGCTATTGACATAATAGTTTCAGCACTGGATATAGGACCAAGTTAAACAGTTATTTTTATCAAACATACATCAACAGTTGTGCAAACACAAAATGCACAAAAAGTTCGCGCCTGTTTATTCCCGCACAACACTCCGAGAGCCAATCGTTGCAACCTACGAAGTCCGCTCAGCGAATGACGACGCGGAACATACGTTTAGACCAAGAACTGCAGTCTGCGCTGTTACATTAAGCAATGCAAGCGTGGCGTTTTGCATTCCTTAGTGTCACAGCGCAGACTGCATTTTTGAATCTAACCAAATGTTTGGCATCGTCATTAGTTGAGCGGCTTCCGTAAACTGCAGTGATTGTCTCTCGGAGTGTCATGTCCCTGGCCGGTCAAAAAACAGAAACGTTTACACTATTCGCTCGCGTTTATTGGCGTCATAAATGCGGATACATTAGCTAATTAAAGCCCGGTAACGTAAGTTTTTACATTTACGATGATATATCATTGCTCATTTCATCGGCGCTGTTTCTTGAGATCTTTCTGGCGGAAAGCTTGAACTCAGTATTTTGTCAAATTATATAAAGTTAGTATTGTAGTAATGGGATCAGTGTCCGCTTCAAAAACGTTTTTCTCTTGTGTAGTTCAACATACGCAAAACTGTCAAAATAATGTTGTTGTTTTTTTTGCAACGTGCTTGTTTGGACATCTCCAAGCCAAAATAGAATAAAAACAAATTTCAAACGACAAGTAGCTTAATTAATAAGAGGCCGCCCCCTGTCCTACTTATTCTGCCTATGCATCAAACAATTTCTGGCCATATTGAGCGCTTCTGTAGTTATAGCAATTTTTAAGAGAAATTACAAATATTGCCTGCTTAAGAAAAAGTTTTACCTTGAAATGATGAACCGGCCGATTGCAGTTCATTTTCAAAAAGCCACCTGCAGACGTCTCCAATCGTCCATGTGTTCACGTCCGCTGACATGTTGCAAGTGATGGCTAAGAGGAAAGGGAGGAAGGTACTTCCTTCCAGAGCTTCAAACCCAAAGGGAAAGGAGGTCAAACATTGTTCCGATCCACCACTCGCGCGAGCGAGCACTGGCACTCCCTCGAGCAACGAAGCTAGATCCTGTTGGCTCTATGTGACCTTCAGCGACCCATCCCTGTTCACTGCTAAGCTGACAGCGTGGTGGGAGCTACGTGTTCGCCCAACCAATTATTCGCCTGGTTTTCATCGCACTTTTCTCTGCGGTTGTGATCACGTGGTGCAAGACAGAAGGTTCACTGGTCAAACGAGCATGACGCTTCCACCGCACTGTCAGTCTAGTGGTGAGCGGATTAGCCCCCGAAACGTCGCTTTTGAACACATTATGGCTTATCTTCGGGGTGTCGTTGAGCAGTCCGAACCATGGTTCGCTGGCGAAGATAATATGCACATGTCATCGTTTTTTTCCGTTCCGGGTTACAGCCTGTTCGCCAGGAAACACGGCGATCACATCACCAAGCATGTCCGTCAACTGCCGGTAAAATTGTTGGCAGTTCACTCTCTTGCCCAAAATGCTATCGTAAAGCAAGAACCGAAACACAAAATAAACAAGAGCGAAATTTTTGACTCGGTGTGACACCTTCCGGCAACGGAAACAAGCAACAAATTGTGTTGAGCAACGCGTGTTGGCCGATTTGGTGGCTGAGCGACTTTTGTGCCGGCAATACGATAACGCATCTAGATACGATGATTGAGTGTCCGGTCAGTAACGTGTTTTTTTATAGGAATTTACCGAAATAGAGGCCTGGCAAACACGATTGAATGATAATCGAGCCTAGTTTGGAACTGGGAAGAATAGTGATAATAAAGCAATCAGACAGAACGAATAGATGTCGTTGACAAATAATTTTTATTCCAATCGCAGCGACCTCCGAACTGTCAATTGCCATTTCTGAACAAATATTAGCTCAGTTAAGCGCCACGTCACGCAAAAATGCTTGGGCGTGCAGTCGGCGCTTACCCCTTTTACACTACAAATGGGAATTGAAAACACAGAGCCAGCCCGAGAACCGGAAAAAATGGCCCGGGACAAAATTGTTCCAATAATAAACCCGGACAAAATGGTCCAAATAAATTTTGTCGGATTTTGTCTTGCTCCTCATTTTTTATTAGCCTTAATTGATACAATCTCAACATATAAAAAGATAAATATTCGCATAATGCAATACAATTTGTTTTTGTGAAATAAACATTTTATTACATAAAGAAACTGGTTGTTAATGTGCGCGACGCACGGCTTCACTCAAAACGTCTTCTTGTAGCTCTTTTGAACTAACGAGGGAACTCCATTAAAGTAAAACATTAAGTCACAAAATGTAACCATACCGCATCGAATTAAAGCTTGGAGCGGGAGATCGGAAAGAGTTGTATTAAGCAGTAAAATAGATTGTTGGGCTAGTTGGTTGATCGGCATAATGAAAAAGAGTGCAAAATAAACGGTACAAAGTCGAAGAAAAACACACACGAGATAGGTGCCTGTCCTGTGTATGTGTTTCTCCAACATTGTCGCGTCTATATCGAGCTTCTTTTTTTTATAGTACTAATTGTTTGAGCTCACTGGCATCGCGCAGATGTAATGCGACATTTACACTGGCGGTGTAAGAGAAGCATTACAAGCGGATGCTTCCAGCATAAAATACGGGTGTATCTGAACTGGATCTTTGAGTGGCCGCGTTCGCAACCGCCCCGCGAAGGCGATTCAAGCTCCAATGTGGTATTAAAGTTGAGCACAGAAACGATCTGATTCATTTGGTATCGGACGCCTTTAAGCAATGAAGATGTGAGAGCAGATAATTCATAAACCCCTCCGTCGTAGGTCTCTACAAAAGTTGCATTATAAGAACATTGAATGTATGCTTAATAGAACTTCAAAGTAGCACCTCATTAAAAGATGAGTGTCTAAAATTCACTTGGGACCATTCTCTCCGGGATTGCACTTGGGACAATTTTGTCCGGGGCCATTTCGTCCAGGGCCATTTCGTCCGGGGCCATTGTGTCCTGCATCCTACCATCCCATATTGTTCGCGAAAACTGCGAGAACAGCAGTGACCACGTTTCTTTTTTTTTTTTCCCTTCATGTCATTTCATTTTTCTAACTTTTGGTTGGCGACCTCAAAGTAGCGAGCGGGGTTCACCGACGGACGGAGCACTCATTTTTTACACTGCGTTCTTATTCATAAATTTTAACGCACAATATATCGAAGTTTAGTTTTGCTTCACTCAAAACGCACTTATAGAATATGCCTATGGGATTATTTCCGGGGATCCTTCTACACAGAACTGCTCCTTGAAATCGAAAAACCACCATTTACAGGCTGATTTATTTGGGAAGATAAAGATGACTACAACAGACGGGACTAACCTTCCGCGCAGCAGAATTTTTGATGCCACTCGCGGATGCGTCCCAACTCTATTTTTGCGGCTTGACGCGTGCCGCGAAACAATCAGATGCGCCGTAGTGGGAGACGGGCGGTGTCATGACCACAAGCTGGGACAACTGCATTTTATAGTAAACAAAAAAAAACGTTCCTCTGTTCTATTTATTTTTCATCTGAACGCGCAGTTATGCGTATGATGTTTAAACACGAAAGAAAGTTAAAAAATGGCTCTCGTTACTAAAAAAACACGACGCCGCTTAATCACCGTATCACTCATTCAGCACGACACGCACTTTTTTGTGTGTGTTGCTCATTCATCGAATTTTAGCGCCTTTGCCAATTTGTATGCAGACTTTGGGCGGGAAATAAAGTACACGCTCGATTTCCGCAGGTACAGATTTATTCAAATAAACTTTAATTCAACGACCCGTTTGCTTTATACAAATGAGTACCGAAGTTTAGCTCTATACTGATATTTCTTACTAAATAAAACACGGCGAGTAATTACGTTTGCAAACGAACGCCAATGTTCAGACCGCTGAAGCAGGTGACCCGGGAGTCAAAGGCATCGAAGCCTGTTTCATCTGTGGCCGGAGGCAAAGATTATCTCGGCCTCTAATTGCACGCGACTTCATAAATAACTATGACATTCCACCCCACTAAGTTTTCAAGGACTTGACAGCTCACACCGGCAGCTTTCTTTCCACAAAGGAGCACACCCAATTTCTCGCGTGCAAAGCCTTTCGAGCCTGGTCATTGTGTCCCTCTATCCGGGAGAAGACTTAAGTGACCTTCGTTTTCCAAAGATCGCTTTCTCTCTTTCCTGGCTGCAACAAGCACCCTTTTCTCTCTTTCCAGGCCGGAAACTAGCCCTGCATTTCTTTTTTTATTTTGCATGGGGTGCTTTTTCTTGAGAAAGCACGCTTCATAGGGATCTTCCACCAAATCGGTTCTTTTTTTCCGAAAAGAACCTTTTTTTGCTCATTTGGCTCCTTTT
>JAZHYW010001280.1:0-58227 GCA_037355805.1 Ixodes ricinus
AATAGCCCACTGCAAAAAAAGCATTCTGGGCACAAATGCCAAGGTGCTCCTATGCTTTGTCTATGCACTATTTTATCTGGCGTGCAAATGACTAATCCAAGATTAATTAATAATTTTCTGGAACTTTTATTGAAAAGGGCTAGGGAGGAGGCTAAGCGGGGAGCCTATGCCTGGTCCTTGGGAGGGTCCTGGGGAGGGTCCTGGGGCGAGCCCTGGGGCGAGTCCTGGGGCTGGGGAGCCATTACGGCTTCCGAACGCCTCTTCCTGCCGCCTTTCTTGTTGCAAGACCCTGGCAGTCACTTCATCGCCATTTTTTAAGCTGCCGATTCTTCAATTTTCAGCTTCGCACTGATGGCATCTACAAAAAGATCCAAAGGTGAAGATCAACGCTTTTAAACCCACATTGATCGTAGTAAAGCACACCCCCAAGCAGCGCGTTGTGAATGGGCCAAGCCTCTACATTAGTTCAGTTGTTTCTGTACCATCGCGATGTTCTGAAGAGCTTGGCTCACAATCGACTAAAAGTTCTTCCGCAACTTCAACCAAGTCGTCGTGAAGTCAAGGATGACTGGCCACCATTAGCTCTTTCTGAACTATGTAACTGAATCTATCACGCACAAGCAAATGAACAGACCCGATCAAGCCACGAAAGGCAGTGCTGGCTCACTTGCTCTAGCAGAAGCCTAGACGAGGCATCCCTCCGCTGACAAATGCTTGCTGAAATGAATCGCTCTCGAACTAGCACCTGGCACCCATGCGAATTATTCGTTAACCCTGAATGGGTATCGTCTGGAAGGTTGGACATCTCAAACTCATTTAAAACGTCTCGAACTTAATTAACCTATTTAATACATGAAGGAAACGTGTTAAGAAAAAGTATTCGCATATGAGTTTGTAAACAGACAGCAAAACAGACACAAAATATTCTGTTCAAATCCCCTAGAAGTTTATTACACACAGCATGTTCCGTAGAGAAGTACAAACGTGCAAGCGATCTGCGAAATGTAGAGGTACTGCTAAGCTTTTATACAGCTGAAAATATTGCGAAGCAAACAGAACCGGGGTAATTCTAGGCCATATTGTCTGTTCTCCCGGCAGCTGGAAAAATATTTTCCCCAAAATTCTCCTGACAGACGCCTATCATTGGCGGTGGCATCAGTTCATCGAATGACGTTTCATTGACAGATCGTTTTATTGACACGCTGTTTCATCAGCAGATTGTTTTACAAAATATTATGATTAGCTTTTTTTTTGGTAAACCCCAAATTGTCGCCGCAAATGGCATGTAGGGTGGGACATGTGGGTTAACATTGTTTTCATGAACCGTCGCAGAACGTCGCCGCGAAGCTGCGTGGACGGGTCTGCCGGCCGGTGACGCACCCGCGAAAAAAGGAAGTGGATATTCTGCCGCCGGCACAATAGCCCGGGGGAAAAATGCCGGCAGTTGCCCCCTATCGGGTCTCATATAAAACGAATTGTTATAACAACTATTTGAGGCTGTAGGGTAACTCCCTGGTAAGGTGTCCGCCTCATATGCGGCGGGACCCTAGTATAATCGTCACTGTGGGATTACCTTTCTTTCTTCTAGGCATTTGGCGATACCTACGGCATTTCTTTTTTACGATTAACACTGTAAAAAAAATAATGTTGTCAACGAAACTTCGCTGAATTAAATGGTATGAGACTCCCTTTCGGGGGGTGAATGGAGGACAGTGAAGCTTGGGCCGCCGGCGGGCCGCTGGGAAGCGGCGTGTAGAGGTGGGACAATTTGGTTAATATTTTCCTAATGAGCAGCCGCAGACTGTGATACACGCGCTGTTCGAGTGATACACGCGCCGTCCGAAACTGGCGGAATTTGTTTTCCCCGGGTTATGTCCTCTGTTCAACCCCCGGGAAGGGCGCAGTCCCATACCATTTAATTCAGCAAAGTTTGTGCACAACATTCGTTTTTGTCAGTTTTAATCATAAAAGAAAAATGTTTTAAATATCGTCAAATGCTAAAAAATGTTAGGGAAACAAAAATAAGCCCACCCTGGTGTATTGAATCAGGGTCCCGCTATGTATGAGGCCGTCCCAATTCGTTTTATACGAGTCCCAAAAGGGGACGACAGAACTGCTGGCATTCTTTTCCCGGGCTGCCGGCAGAATATTCACTTCCGCGAAAAAACTTCCCCGCGGCGTGCGATTCGCGTAGCGAGTGTCGTTGATATGTTAGTGTCGACGAAACGTGTCCATGAAACGTGTGTTCATGAAAAGTTGTCTATGAAACGTGTTTCCACGAACAGCCGGGAGAACAGGAAAGTCAGTATTCTACAGGTAGTTGCATGATTTCAGGCAGCTGATGGGAGGGGACTCTGGGTAGAATTTCAGAAAAATTATTGTCCCGGCTGCCTGGAGAATAGACACTGCCTAATTCTATAGATAACCTGGAAGAGTACCCGTAGAACAGCGGTCACTCGTTGCCAACAAGCAGGTTGCCGTGCACTTACCGAAAAATTGGCGGACTTGAAAGATGTATTCCGAGATATTTGTTGATATGGGCACTGGAGAACAACCACGTACACACGTACACACACAAACGAGATGGTAGGGTTCGGTGAAGATTCAACACGATGCGGTACAAGCTGTCATTTGCCGAACTAAACCACATCACGAGAATTTTGTGACTTCTTCGAAGAAATCATTTGTTGCCGATATACGCGTATTACTTTTCAACCACTGAGCCACACAGGCCGCAGCTAAGAGTTCAGTCAGGGCCAGGGAATGGAATGCCGGTAGGGTGAAGCAGATGCGTTGCTGGAGAGGTGAGGAGGAAACATTCCCCTCCATCCAGCCTTTCGCCTGCATCCTGTTTCTTCAAGGTCCCCAGGCGGGTGCGCCCACACAGGGCTTATCTTCGAGGGTCAGCCGAACAATGAGCACAGCTAGAGGATTTGTCAGTCGATACTTTTTTGAGTTCGTCCTAAAGTTGATAGTGCAGTGGATGCTATGTGAGTGGTCTACCAAGCCGTGTCCTTCAGGCAGGTGCTGTGCTCTGCCTTGTGACCCGCTTGGAAACTATAGTCATGTGACCGTAACCGGAGACACGCTTGGCCTAAAATACGCATAGCGTCTACTCTGCTGTCAATACCGAGTGAACAGGACAGCAGCACGACGGCTACTCGGCGACAACTTTTCTTGGCAGTGCAGTAGAAGATACAGGCCTGCGTTCCCTCTCCCATTTTGAGCGCTGAATAAAGCTGTGCGCGGGCTCTCCTCCTTTCCACTGCATTGCCAAGAAAAGTTCTCGCCGAGATAGTTTTTGGAGTCCCAAAGGAACTGCCCTTCCCTAATGTTAACCAAGAACGGGAGGTATGAAGATGCTGTGTTTTACGCCGTAAAACCCACACTCTAAACTAAAATGCAAAAATAACTGCGTCTTCTTTCTGCGCACGATGTCCCCAAATAAACTGAAATCATAAAGAAAAAAAGAAAACTCAGAAATGAGCTGTGCCGTATATTTCGCAGCACGCTAAAAACTGATTTTTTGTTTCTCGAGGGTTATGTAAATATAACAAACACTGTACCATTTCTTAAACCATGTAATCATAAATTCAACACAGATGCAAAAATCCCCAAAGCTCAAGTTAAAAAAAAAAAACCGCGAATCTAACAAAACGATGACAACACATGCAGTGGTTCTGGGCTCGAAAGTGCTAACGACTTATCATATCGCAGAATAGTAAAAAAAGAAAAATATCAGCAATAGCGTCTGCATATTTGAGGAATTTGCAGAGCAGTGAGGTAATAGGACGTCCCTAAGGTGGCGAAAAAATCACGATTAAGTAATTAAATATTTGTTTCGGGTGTTAAAAAGTGTTTTTAATGTATATTTCGTCGTTCTCGACGTGGGCGACGACGGACATAGCGCCGCTGCTTGCGCCCCTGTCGAGGTGAGCACTACTTTTTACACGTTGTAACGACACTATATCGCGCTATAGACTTGTGTATTTGGCCCGCATGCAGCCTCGAGCGAGCTGTTTGGAATGTCGGTGCAAGACAGAGCAACGGCGTAGCAATCGCGACATGAGAACCTACTGCGCCTCGATCTGGCCGACCGCGCTCGCTCTGCTGCAATGTGAGCGTGGGAATTCCGAGCACCGTTAGCTCACTGGTGTTGCAAGAGGCTGCTTTGTCGTTGAGACCTTGCAAACTCCTGCGGACCGGAACCGTTTCAGTGCTTGGCGCATCTCCCGCGCAGCATCGCAACCTTTTTGGCGCCTGAAAGGCCAAGAGAGCCTGTAGCCTGTGCTGCGGTTCATTCTAAGTTGAAGCAGAGTAGCCGCGAAGTACGTGAACCGTTGAAACGATGCGTGATGTTGAAAAATAAGCATAAAAAAATTATCCCGCATGTTTTTCCAGTTTAAGATGTGGCGATTTGAGACATGAATTCTGTAAATATCATGGAGGGATCAATTTGTTGACTCTATTATTGCGTTCATTCGGCTCGCTTTCTACACTAATGAACTGATCTTTTGATTTTCGAGACTCGCGCTTTTCTAGAGAGCTTCGTGACAACGCCACTCGTTCCTTGGCGCGCTGTATCCTGCAAAGCCAATAAACTACACCCAAAACCACTCCGTTGTAGTTCCGTGGAATCCTGGGGCCAGTGAATACAGTGAAGCGCCACAAACTTCTTAAATGTTGGTGGCCGCCCGCCTGTCTACTCTGGTCGGCTCGGACCAAAAAGAGACAAAATGCGTCTCACTGTATTTTCCGGTGCCCGGAAAATACAGTGAGACGCCATGCTGGCAGTTCACCGAATTCCCTGGGCAGCCCCGGTTCAGTCTCCTACGGCCAAGGACCAATCTTGGCCTCATAGCTAGTCTAAGAAAGTGTGCAGCCTGGTGTGTACCATGTTGTAAACTCCTTCATCAAGAATCTATTCAAAATACGACTTTCCATTTGACACCTTTGTCCTCAAATAACTATTTAGTAAAGATTGCCAATTAGTTTTAATTCATGAATAACTCAGCGTCTTCTTAGCAGCCTTTTTATCAAGACGCCTTCTTGCAACAGTGATTTTCATTGCCTAGAGTACTTCATTCGTTTTTAAAGCTCGGTTCCAGAAAACGAGGCACCCTGATACCTTGCGCCAACACATTTTCAATGTTGGTAACCCATTAGCTAAGACAGGCCAACGTTGGTCAGCCTAAGCCAATCGATTACCAATGATGGTAAGCCATTGGCTAAGACAGGCCACTGTTGGCCAGACTAAGCCAATCAATTACCAACGATGGTAGGCCACTGGCTAAGACAGGCAAATGGTGGCCAGCTTAAACCAATCGACTGCCAACGTTGGTAACCCATTGGCTCTATTACAGTTTATATTTTTGCCGGCGTTGTCACTACCGTGGTCATTACTGCAGTCGTCGTATTTTGTACGCACTTTGAAGTCATTTTTGGGCAAGCAGACATATAATGCCCCAGCTTCTTCTGTTATATGTTGCGTGATAACCTTTGTTTGCAGATTGAAACGCGCATCAACTTCTGTCACCTCCTACCTCAAACATAGGGTGTTCGAGATCTTAATGCAACGTGATTTTTTATTCGTGAAGACGTGTAATTGCTTAATCAATCGCTGGATATTTGTTTTAAGGTTTTGTTTCTTGCCAAAAAATGTTAGTGCTTTTTATTTATTTTTAATCTCGTCCGGTTTGGTCTGAATTATAGGCCGTGTTTTGCGGCTCAGCAAAGCGGGTTGCTTTGATATTTTCAAGTTCACATACAGCTGACAGCACACCCGTGTCGTAGATAGTGGGGAGGCGGGTGGAGCTTTCGGGGTTGAACCCTGCCCTATTGAAAAAGACCTTTCAGCCCTGATGTGTTATGGGACCCTACTAGACCTTCAAGACTTCAAACTTCAAGACTTTAGACTTCAAGACTTCAGACTTTAAGACTTCAGACTTTAAGACTTCAGCACTTCAGACATCAAATCTTCAGACTTCAAAACTTCAGACTTCAAAACTTCAGACTTTAGCCCTTCGGCCTAACCCCTTAGCCAACATACCTTAGAAATGCAGCTTTCCGGAAAGCCGCGGCGGATCAAAATGTATGTAGGGCGTTCACTCAAACTTGCGCGCAAGCAGCTACAGACAAGTGATCAGACCAAATAAGGACAACAGAGTTGTTTGTCGCAAAAAAATATATTTCGAGGTACTCACAATGCCGCTGGGTAAATTCCTGAGACGTATGGAAGTTCAACTAATAAAACCGAACAGATGCACCGCTCGGAGTGGAACTCAACGTCGACCTCGAGGGCCCGAAACACAAAGAGCGCTTCAAGGGATGGGCGCGATCGGCGCGATGCTACACGGACGAGTCCGTCAAAACCGACCTCGCGGGCCCAAAACACAAAGAGCGCTTCAAGGGATGGGCGCGATGCTACACTGACGAGTCCGTCGACCACGACGCGCGCACAGTAACAGCCGCAGCACGGTGTCGACAAACTTCGGAGCACGAGCAGCGAAGCGCCTCTCCTTTGCACGCTCGGCGACGGCCGAGCTGGCGGCGCTTCGCCGGGCACTGGAATTGGCTGAAGCAGAGAGTGCGCCTGACCGCCTGGTAATCCTGAGCGACTCGAAGGCGGCACTGACCCAGCTCGCCAACCTGGAGCGTGCACCACCGCTCACCAGAGAGTTGGCGAACGCGGCGATCATGTTGCAGCACCAAGGATGGAGAAATGTCTTCCAGTGGCTGCCGGCCCACTGCGGCATTCGAGTGAATGAGAAGCCGGAACGCTTGGCGGCTTCATCCCAGGCCGACGACGCTTGTCCGACCTTCAGCGTGGCTGCGTTCTCGGACGCACGACTCCTGGTGAGTAGGGCCATCCGTGTGTACCACCCAGATATCGAAAACAGCCCCGTGCCGCCCAACTTCCGAAGAACCAGCCGAGGAAAGTCGCCGCAGGAATGCACAGACTTCGTTCGCACAAACAGCGCCTTCACACGAGCTCACCGAGCGCCAACAGCCAACAGGAACAAAGACTTTCCCGCCGACCTCTGACCGTTGCCACTGGTTGCCACCGGCAGCAAATTGACCAATCCGGACGCGGGGATGTTGGGGATGTCACAGCGACTCTAATTTCAAGGCGCCCCTCCCAGTCGGGCGCTGGTAAAAGCAGACTACTTTGCTTTCGGGGCACTCCACATTCCGGATGCCGTGGTCTGCGTTGGGTCTGCGTGGTCAAACGCCCTCTCCCAAAGAGAAGGAGGGATCTTGCAACACCACCTAGAGCGAAGGTCGCAGGCCAACACCACCTAGAGCGAAGGCCGCAGCCAACACCACCTAGAGCTGAAGGCCGCAGCGCTCCTCCGGTGACGTCACACGAGTCGGCTGGCGAGCGCCGCGGAAATGCGCTGCGCTGAACGCGTCGCGCATAGAGTTACCGACGTAGAATGGCATTTTTATTGACCCAAACGTTTGTTAATTGGTAAAAAAGGATTTATAAATATCTGTATGACTGGGAAACGTATTTTGTTACACGGGCAGCATAATTAGGACGTACAATTATTGTTATGATATGAAAGAACAAGGTTAACGACGTTTTGAGAGAGATGGGTTTTCGTTTTAGGCATCCAAATCTTGGGTGCTTTAATTATCTCTAGGAGTTTGAAGACACAAACAAACAAAAAATAAATGCCCTGAAACGTTATTGTAAGCGATGGAACCCGCCAAAATGCATAACAGAAGCAATCACGTTGGCGATGACATGTGCGGTTACTGAATTCGTATGTGAAGCTAATGAAAAGAAGATTATTTTTAAAAAATGTGGACTTTTGGAGCACGAAAAAATGTAATGTGTTGAAATGTATTTTTTACCAGAAGTACAGATATGATAATAAAAACAAAACTGCAGGCGAACTGGGGAATGTTTTTCATAAAGCAATTACTCTGAAACTGAGACACGAAGACGAAAAATTAAACGGAGAAAAGACACAAAAAGAGGCAAAGACGCCGCCTAGATCAAAGTACACAAGTTTTGATTTAACCGAGTGCAGGCAAACTTAAAGCATAATTTTAAGTATGGGACACATGCAGCTGTGAGAGCTTCATGCACACATCTACCCGCGATCATTCACACTACGAATAGATGCTGTGAATATAAGTTCTCTTACCTTTGAAAGCTTCAAATTGTATATTCTCGTGTATCCATACTTTCTTCTTGTATCCATCTTGACACAATTCAAACACAAGCAACTTAGATGCCGCTCTGTAGCTTTCGCGACACTAAGACACAGCACATGTACGGCAATGTAAAAAATAATAATGCTATGACAACTGTTGCACTGAATATAAAATAATTATTTATATTTTAGGGTTTCACATTTTCTTTTCTTTGACTTGCGATTAGCCTCATAAGCTTTTCGTTCACCTTTCTACAATAGTTTTTCAGCACAATGTTCGTGCTGCACCAGAACAAGTTCTTCAGCACGAGCTCACTTGTGTGTCCTTCTTCACATGCGTCGAAGTCAGAAGTCTCGTTGGTAGACAGCAGTTCCATTGTAAGCTCGCTGACGAACTGACGCTGGATCGGAACCTTCAGAACACTCTGCCTGCTTGGAGAGTTCTTGAGCAACAACGTAATTGTGTGTCATGGCATTAACGGCGAACATAGTTGAATAAAGGAGCCCCCCTCGATCCAATTGCTTGACAAGAGAGTAGTTCTCCTGCGCAAGTGAAACTGTTGCCGTCTTATCTTCTTCGGTAAGCGCCGCCCTGTATTTTTGACATTTCGGCTTTTTCAAAGCGGCATAAACTGTGTACCCTGGTCCCTGCCACGGAGACTAGGACTGGGAGGGTCTAATTTATCGCTTGTGACACTGTCTCTCCTGTAACTATACTATGTTGCAGCTGGGCCGTGGCGTGTCTACTTGTTTTTCAAGCTCCTCCTCCCATCGCTCGTCTTCACACGGGATTGTCGGCAACGTACTCTGCAGTCGCAACTAATTTTCACCTTCATAAAGCTGCCTTATAGATACGTGACATTGCGAGCCAGCAAGCTGCCTGTACTTCCCGAAACGGTCTTCCAAGCTATCAGTCTGAATCTTTCCCAGCAGGACATAGTTCAGCCCGAGTTCAGTGAAGCAGTATTCGGTGATCTGTACAAGTGCACGGGTTGTTTGACGGAGTGCTCCGTGAGTCTCCTTGGTTAGCGTGCCACTGGTAAGGTTCTCGCTCTCCCATACGTCAAGCCAGGCGTCCAGCCAGTCAAAAAGACTGCACAAAAAATGCACATTGGGATCGTCCTCTGCAGAAGTCACTGGTTCTTGAAAGTCGTCTCTGAGTCGCGTTCCTTTGTTCGGCGTCCATGGTAAAATTTCCTTCAGATTCCGATTTCTCGACGATTTCATTGATTCCTTTAATAATACGCGCCACAGATGTAGGAACAAGAAGGGGGCATAGAGCGAAGGCTACAGGCTCATGAGCGTGGTTTTGAAAACGGGAGCTTGCGCTACAAATATACGTTTCTAAAATTAAAAGCGAGAACTAGCTTGTGCTTGTCGCCTTCGCTGCCCGTCAGCGTAAAATTCAACGAAATAAACTTAATAATTAAAAAAAAAGGGAAAAGACATCAGAGTTCTCACCCTGGTATGCGTCGATAGAACCAGGTTTTTCCGAGGAATCGCCCGCACTTATACTTTTCGCAGTTCTTCATCCTCCGGGAACTTAAACACAGACACTTTCTTCGACGACGTTTCATAGTTCCCATGGCACCCAGGGACACAGCATTTATGAGACATGGCTAGCCCGAAAGCCGCCCGTAACTTGACAACCACCACGCGTAAACCGCCACGCACACCAAACACAAAAGACAAAAGAGACGGTTAGAGCAGTTCGCGTACTCCCGCCGCGACACTTGTGCAAGCCGCCGTGCGCAAAGGAGGCAAAAATTGTCCATTGCGCAACTGCCCCGGGAGACCCTGGGCTCGGAGAAAGCTAAAAACAAAAACAAAAAAAGGCCGGAGCATGCGCCGCTTGGCGTCTTTGGGAAAACACATTTAAGAAAAAAAAAAAAGAGAGCATGTGTTGCGGAGAAGCCTTCCTCTCAGGTCGGCCCACTCGTCGAGAATCTGTGACGTCACAACTCCGAGCGCTGCGGCCTCGCTCTAGGTGGTGTTGGCCGCAGCGCTCGGAGTTGTGACGTCACAGATTCACGACGAGTGGGCCGACCTGAGAGGAAGGCTTCTCCGCAACACATGCTCTCTTCTTTTTTCTTATATGTGTTTTCCCGAGGACGCCAAGCGGCGCATGCTCTGGGGTTTTTTGTTTTTGTTTTTAGCTTTCTCCGCGCCCAGGGCTCTCCCGGGGCAGTTGCGCAGTGACAATTTTTGCATCCTTTGCGCACGGCGGCTTGCACAATCCTCGCGGCGGGAGTGCGCGAACTGCTCTAACCGTCTCTTTTGTCTTTTGTGTTTGGTGTGTTGGGCGGTTAACGCGTGTTTGTGTGCTTGGCGGTTAACGCGTTGTGGTTGTCAAGTTACGGGCGGCTTTCGGGCTAGCCATGCCTCATAAATGCTGTGTCCCTGGGTGCCATGGGAATTATGAAACGTCGTCGAAGAAAGTGTCTGTGTTTAGTTCCCCAAGGATGACGAACTGCGAAAAGTATGGGTGCGGGCGATTCCTCGAAAAAAAAACTTGGTTCTATCGACGCATACCAGGGTGAGACCTCTCATATCTTTTCACTTTTTTTTAATTATTGAATTTATTTTGTTGAATTTTGCACTAAGTGGCAGCGAAGGCGACAAGCACAAGCTACCTCTCGCTTTTAATTTTAGAAACGCATCTTTGTAGCGCAAGCTCCCGTTTTTAAAACCACGGTCAGGAGCATAGCCTTCTCTCTATGTTCCCTTCTTGTTCCTACATCTGTGGCGCACATTTTTAAAGAAATCAATGAAGTCGTCGAGCTCTCGGAATCTGAAGGAGATTTTAACATGGACGCCGAACAAGGGAACGCGACTCAGAGACGACTTTCAAGAACCAGTGACTTCTGCAGAGGAGGATCCCAATGTGCATTTTTTGTGCAGTCTTTTTGACTGGCTGGACGTGACGTATGGGAAAGCGAGAATCTTACCAGTGGCACGCTAACCAAGGAGACTCACGGAGCACTCCGTGAAACGACCCGTGCAATTGTGGAGATCATCAAAAACTTTCACTGAACTCGGGCTGAACTATGTCCTGCTGGGAAAGATTCAGACTGATAGCTTGGAAGACCGTTTCGGGAAGTACGGGCAGCTGGCTGGCTCGTAAATGCACATATCTATAAGGCAGCTTCATGAAGGTGAAAATAAGCTGCGACTGCAGAGTACGTTGCCGACAATCCCGTGTGAAGACGAGCGATGGGAGGAGCTTGAAAAACAAGTAAACACGCCACGGCCCAGCTGAAACATAGTGTAGTTACAGAAGATGCAGTGTCACAAGCGATAAATTAGACCCTCCCAGTCCTAGTCTACGTGGCAGGGTACGCAGTTGATGCCGCTTTGAAAAAGCCGAAATGTCAAAAATGCAGGGCGGCGTTTACTGAAGAAGATAAGACGGCAATAGTTTTACTTGTGCAGGAGAACTACTCTCTTCTCAATGAATGGGATCGAGGGGGCTCCTTTATCCAACTATGTTCGCCGTTAATGCCGTGACACACAATTACGTTGTTCCTCAAGGACTCTCCAAGCAGGCAGAGTTTCTGAAGGTTCCGATCCAGCGTCAGTTCGTCACCGAGCTTACAATGGAACTGCTGTCTACCAACGAGACTTGTGACTTCGACGCATGTGAAGAAAGACACACAAGTGAGCTCGTGCTGAAGAACTTGTTCTGGTGCAGCACGAACATTGTGCTGAAAAACTATTGTGGAAGGGTGAACGAAAAGATTACGAGGCTAGCTAATTCCAGTCAAAGAAAAAGAAATGTGAAACCCTAAAATCTAAATAATTATTTTATATTCAGTGCAACAGTTGTCATAGCATTATTATTGCGAAGCGGCATTAAAGTCGACATGCCGTACATGTGCTGTGTCTTAGTGTCGCGAAAGCTACAGAGCGGCATCTTAGCTGCTTGTGTTTGAATTGTGTCAAGATGGATACAAGAAGAAAGTATGGATACACGAGGATGTACAACTTGAAGCTTTCAAAGGTGAGAGAACTTATATTCCCAGCATCTATTCGTAGTGTGAATGAACGCGGGTAGATGTGTGCATGAAGCTCCCACAGCTGCATGTGTCCCTTACTGAAAATTATTTTTTAAGCTTGCTAAGTTTGCCTGCGCTCGGTTTAATCAAAACTTGTGCACTTCGATCTGGGCGGCGTCTTTCCCTCTTTTTTGTGTCTTTTCTGCGTTTAATTTTTCGTCTTCGTGTCTCAGTCTCGGATTAATTACTTTATGATAAATATTCCCCAGTTCGCCTGCAGTTGTTTTTATTATCATATGTTTACTTCTGGTAAAAAGTACATTTCAACACATTACATTTTTTCGTGCTCCAAAAGTCCACATTTTTAATAATCTTATTTTCATTAGCTTCACATACAAATTTAGTAAACCCTCATGTCATCACCAACTGGATTGTTGCTGTTATGCATTTTGGCGGTCCCATCACGTACAATAACGTTTCACGGCATTTGTTTTTTGTTTGTTTGTGTCTTCTCACTCCTAGAGATAATTAAAGCGCCCAAGATTTGGATGCCTAAAACGAAAAGCCACCTCTCTCAAAACGTCGTTAACCTTGTTCTTTCATATCATAACAATAATGGTACGTCCTAATATGCTGCCCGTGTAACAAATTATGTTTCCCAGTCATATAGATATTTATAAATCCTGTTTTACCAATTAACAAACGTTTGGGTCAATAAAAAATGCCATTCTACGTCGGTAAATCTATGCGCGACGCCTTCAGTGCAGCACTTTTCCGCGGCGCTCGCCAGCCGACTCGTGTGACGTCACCGGAGGAGCGCTGCGGCCTTCAGCTCTAGGTGGTGTTGGTTACTCTCTCCGCCGCTCTTCTACCAGCTGCGTGCACTGCGCGTGCGTTCGCTTCTCCTCACACCGCGCGCGCACGCGCAACTCTACTCCTCTAGTCTCCTCTCCTTCAAGTGTGAAAAAAAATAAACGGCGAGCGTTCCAAGTTTCTCTGCCGCGAGCCGCGACGAAGGCTAGCGTACGCTAGCAGTCGGTGGCGCCATCTCTCGACGTCAGCACGCAACTGACTCTTTCCTCGGAACCAACACGATGCTCCGCATCACCCCATGGTTCCCCTCGGGAAGATGGTCTAATTTTTTTTACCTTTGTTTTCGTAGGAGTAAAAAAATACGCTCCCCGGCAGCAGTGGATGCCGGCCACGTCGAGGTGCTTTTGCGCTAGGTGTTTGCCGAGAGAACTAGTGTCACATAAAACATTCTCACTTATACTCAGAATACTTTATAGCCGCGTGCTGCGAGTTGAGCAGCCTTCTTCAGCTGGAACCAAAGTCACTGGATACGTTGCAGACAGCTTCAAGAGCGGCAAGCGCAGACTGAAGCAAGCAGGGACCACTACGAATCTGTTCAAAGAGGAGCGCTAATAATATCGAGAAAAAATAGTGCGCTTCTGAGCGCTCGACATTTGGCGCAGCGAGATTTTTTGTTCACGTTTGCTTCACAAATCTTTTTTTTTTTTTTTTCATAAACACTATATTTGTTTTGAACGTCGAATATAGTTTGGGCTAGTCTCGGAGTTCCACTCACGCGGCCGATCTGTTAAACACGGGAAGTGAAACGTCTAAACAAAGTTCAATTTTGAGTTTAGACATGACTTTCGACACAGTGCTATTCGTGACTCGTATTACAGAGGTTTAGAGACCAGGTGTTGAGCTCCATTAATATACGATAGAGCCATTGCCTGGTTTATCAAATGGTTGACGAGCAATGTTCTCTCACAGAAGAGGTAGTGAAAACGACTTTATTTTATCCTATTGCGGAAAAATGTTTTACAAAACTGAAAGTTTTTCTTTTTTTTTCTTTCAACTATGAAATTATTAATGTCGTTGAGGAGAGGAATGCAAATTTGCAACTGATGGAGGCTGTGCAAACCTAAACTCAATTTTAGAAAATCATATATAGAATTACACTTGTCCCCGTGTGCACTCGTGGATGAGTGTTTGATAAGAGTGTTGCATTCTACTGAAACAGTAAAAAAATATATTTATATAAGTTTGTTTGTTTGTTTTTGGGGAGAGAGGGGTAACTTTTGCTAAGTTATTTTGAATTAAAAGTGTTTTGATGCATTTTTGTACCTGACGCACTATTGCATTTTCAATTAAATATTCTTTATTTGAATATGAATAATGTATGTTTATTTTGTACGCCTTTCATTGCACCTAGATGTGTAGCTTAAGGGTGGTTGCGGAGTTCTTTTAATTTTCATTTTAACACGATCTTCACGAACAGTAACCTGTCATTTGGCCTACACGAATGCAGTTCATTCTATTCTTTAGATGATTGCAAGCAAGGCGACTGACCTCCGCCATGTCTCTGCTTGTGCGAACAAAGTACAAGCATGCAAAGGCTATGTTTATGAGGACAAGCTGCACATGTTTGTACGCATGGGCAGCAGTCGGACGCTCAGTAGAGAGTTTTAGTAGATCGTTCCGATGACTCCGATAACGATACCCGATACTCTGCCTCCGCCTTTGCGCTTACATATATAGTATCGTTATCAGGGGTATCGGATGTATCGGAACGATCTACTAAAACTCTCCAGTAGAGAGTTTTAGTAGATCGTTCCGATAAGCTCCGATACCCCCGATAACTAGACCCTATAACGATATGATGCATGCGCAAAGGCGGCGTCGGAGTATGGGGATATCGTTACCGGAGTCATCGGAACGATCTACTAAAACTCTCTATCATCAGGGGTATCGGAGGTATCGGAACGATCTACTAAAACACTCTATTGTTTACGAGAATAACAATCAACTTGTGTTAGGTAACAGCCCAGCACGCGCATGTTCGTCGCTTTAGAAGACGAGCGAAGAACGCGCCACGTGCACGAAGGCTGAAAATGGCACCGATCAGATGCGCTTTTCTGGAATGGTCTATAGATCTTTTGCTAAATTACCTAAGCACAAAGGAGCATATGCATGCTACAAGGGTAGTTACACGTGCTGGCGTCTGCAACAGTGACTTTCCTAAAGAAAATCTAAAACAAATGGCGCGTTCCTTCCGGTATAAGACGAGCGTGAGGAGCACCTGTACCAACATTCCGAGCATTGTCCGTGGTGCTTGGGCAATTTGTCGAAAAATGTATTGCGTGACTCTTCGGCCTTCCTTCGCCAGCGTAACTGCCAGCTTCTGAGAGAAAAAGAACGGATTTGCTAGCGATTTTACGAAACTGGCGAGTCGTGGATGGAGCGTACCGAGTTGCAAGAACGGTTTTCTCAAAATCCCGATTGCTTCCATTTTTTTTACTTGATTATAGTTTTCGCACGTAGGCCAAGGTCATACTTGGCGCAAATCTGGATTATTATCAACTTCAGATAGCACGAATGCCCCTGCTTTCTCGCTGTTGGACTTGAGAAGGGCGGGCGCGAGCGTACCCGATTGCCGGCCGCGCTCCTCAATGCCCGCCCGTGGCGTCACGTTTGGATGGCAGGAAAAACTGGGGGAAAATAGGGAGAACGATGTTCCAGTTTCGGCAGCGAACAAAATATGACCTTCTTAATTACCTAGAGCGAACTCTGGGGAACGAGATAGCATCTCGTAATCAGGAAGCCATCCGCATTCAGATTATGCCTTTGGATCAGGGAGCTCAAAAAATCGCCGGAGTTCTCCTTTAGGGGGACACTGACAGGGTATTTATGCTCGCCAACGTTTTTATTTACACATGACATGTGAGAGCCCAACTACCCAGAACACAATTTGCGGCTCGAAATGCGTTTTCTTTCCACCGAAAACCGCCGATCGAGAACTGGCCGGCTTGAGTCGCGCACACTCTCCTCTCCGTTGTCACGTGCCGTTTTCTATATGGTTTTGACCCAACCACCAAAGATAATCAAAGTCATGGGTCATCGAAGGCACACACTCATTGCTAAAAATAGATAACAAATATGATACCCATTTTTTGTGGCTTGTAAGAAGCTGCAAATACGTTGATCGAAAAAAACAAAAAGTCCAAGGACGCCTAAGCATTTTTATGAGTTGTGAATGCGAAAGCATAAATGTCGTTCTTCCGCTCCCTTATACCCCATTCACACTGGGCGGTATAAATGTACCTTTAGCATAGGTTCCTATCGTAAATTGAGATGGAGTTCGTATTCAGACGGCGCACAAAGGTCCTTCCGCTAAAGGAGGGTTTAGAATAAACGGAGCTCGCAGACCTCCATTTACAGCTACAGGGAGCAGCCTCGGACCCATGAATTGCAAATAGAAATCTAGCATATATGCTTCTGCTTTGTTTATTGCATTGCAATAAAAGGAATATTTGCGAGGCAAAGATTATAAAGTAGAGGTGAGCAAAAACCTGATAGAAGACGGTAACGACAAATTTATACTCGCGACAGCGGGCAGCAGCGATGGCCCGAACGCAATGGCGGATGTACGTGCTTTGAGTAGCGAGTACACTCTACTTTGTGTAGCGACGACGAGTCGTCCGCTTCGACTGCCCAGAGCTTTTTGTGACCATGATTTCGCTTGGCGGACCTGTGAAGTTGGGTGCCGCAGCACTAGCGGCGCCAATAAGAAAGGCCTTCGAGTTTACTGGTCCGAGGCAGAAACAGTGTCACTAATTCGTCTCTGGGAGGACAACATCGACGAACTCCCGCGACAAAGGAGAAACGCCGAAGTGTACGAGACGATCCGCCTCAGGTCGACCCGGAGGCAGACGCAAACAAGTAGCAGAGTGAACTCGGGGAAACCCGGGGAGTTATCACGTTTCACACCTTGCGTGCCTTGACTGCGTACCGTGCCTATACCTCTTTTGGATTTGGAATAGATAACATGGCAATCATATTGGCCACACCAGCGAGACATTCTAAAGAAAAGCTGATGGTTTACTTGCACCATGCAATAAAATGAATAAAACAATTATTAATTCCTTTTAAAACGACATATTCCACTTTTAATAAAGTAAAGAATGTGTCTCAAACCTGCTGAGACCAAAAATTATATATTGCTCGTTCGCCCCTCCGTTTAGCCGGGCTATCTCCGGTGCAATAAACATCAACCCCAAGCCCTCCGCTTATTTGCCGTGTCATCCCGAGCGCCTTTTGATACAGGTACCTTCAGCTAAGGAACCTGAGCAACAGGTCCTTTAGGCAGCCCGTCTGAATCCCAGGCAGCACAGACACGTTGAAAAGACGTCGAAAGAAGGTGATGACGTCAGGAACCACATGTCGAAAGAACGTCGAAAGTCTGAACGTCAGGTCCCTTCGACGTAATATGGAAAGGCTAATGTCTGGAAAAAGGGTGGATTTTACGTCGACATAACGTCCCACTTAACGACGTTAGAACGTCGAGTGCACGTCTGAATTGGAGGGGAAGTCAAGTGATAATGTTATATCGACGTTGACACAATGTCCCATTTAACGACCATAGAACGTCGAGTATACGTCTAAACCGAACGGAATGTCAATTGAAAACGCCATTAACGATAAAATAACGTCCCATTTAACGACATAAAATGTCGAGCGCACGTCTGTAATAACGTCATGTCAACATTGAAATAACGTCCCATTTAACGACCATAAAACGTCGAGCATACGTATAGACTGAACGGAATGTCAATTGACACAGGTCTCGACATGGGTCACCGTGGAACAATGAAGTCAACCGAATCTGGTGGCTTCATTGCTTGAAGGTATGTTCGCCCATTTGCTAAATCCCTCAAGCACCCCGGCCCGCTGTCCAGGAATCATGGGAATGGTGTTCTTCCTAGTGACCGGTAATTTCGACCACTTCCATGGTTAGACAGTTTCGGGTGTAATTCGGAGTCACCCTAAACAAGCGTCCTATAGTGCCCAAGGACCTGTCATATCACTTTAAAGATTTCTCGTCAATGACAACGTTTTCAATACTGTGGATGCTGTCCACCCTACAACCTGGCTGAGCTGCGGAAATCTCTTACATTATTGTCACTCTCTCACAGCTTCAAAGACGCTGATATTAAGTTAGAAACGCTAAAAATGCCGTAAACAGCCCCGCTGACTCCGAGTTAAATCCTGGCTTTAAGTGTTGTGAATTCTCGGCTTTTAAGCAATTCCTGCTAAAACAACATTCACGAGAATGATAATATTGTAAGAGATTCCAGCAGCTCAGCCAGGTTGAAATGTGGATTGCATGCACAGTATAAAAAATGCTGATATTGGCGAGAAATTTTAGAAGTGATGTGACAGCACCTTGGGCTCTATAAGGCGCTTGTTTAGGGTGATCAAGGTGTCCGCTCAGACACTATCGGGACGTCTCGCGCTCAACGTTCAAAGAACCCCCCCCCCGAAAAGAAATGTAGAACTGACGTCGAATAATGTCGATGACGTCTCGGTTTTGGTCAGACACTGTTGGTGGGTCTCGTGCTCCACGTTCACAAAACTTCCCGGAGAAAACGTAGAACTGACGTCTATTATTGCCAATGACGTCAAGGTGTTGCTCAGACGTTGTTGGGACGTCTCGCGCTTAACGTTACAAGAACCTCCAAAAAAAACTTCAAACTGACGTCTAATATTGTCGATGACGTCAAGGTGTTGCACAGGACATTGTTGGGACGTCTCGAGCTCCACGTTCAGAGAATTTCCCGGAGAAAACGTAGACATGACGTCTATTATTGCCAATGACGTTCAAGTGTTGCTAGGACATTGTTGGGACGTCTCGCGCTCAACGTTCAAAGAACCTCCCGAAGAAACGTAGAACTGACATCGAATAATGTCGATGACGTCAAGGTGTTGCTCAAGACATTGTTGGGACGTGTCGTGCTCGACGTTCAGAGAACTTCCCGGAGAAAACGTAGAACCGACGTCGATTAATGTCGAAGACGTCAAGGTGTCGCTCAGGACATTTTTATGACGTCTCGTGCTCGACGTTCAAATAACTTCTCATACAAGACGTCGAACAGACGTCGATTACTGTTGAAGACGTCGAGGTGAAGCTTATGACGTTGCCTCGACGTCGCGTGTTTGACGTTGTCGGAACCTCTCATGTGGACGTACCAATGCCGTCGATAAAAAGTTTGTTATGGACTTCGACGTCGCCCAACGTCGAGGACCTTATTTCGACGTCAACTCGACGTCTTGTGCTGCCTGGGATGGAGCATTAGTTCGTCTGCGACGTAGTGGCGTGGACGGCCAGGTTTCAGTACTGCCGAGGTAGCGGCCGACAGTCGAGCGCGCGCTCTCGTGAAGTGTATGCGCCGCGCTGAGCTCGGCCGTACAGCCTTTTCCGGAGTTTGCCTCAGCGGGCTCTGTGGCTAGGCCCGCACCGCCGCACCTTGCCGGGCCGCTGCATGCGCTGCGTGGCCATGGAGAGGGCTTCTCTGGTGGCGGTGTTTGGAAATACGCCGCACGAGAGCCAATCGGAGACTCGCTTCTTGATGACGCGCGCCAACCAATGGTAGCCTAGCCATCAAAAATCGGCTTCACTTCGGGGGAATCAGGTGCCGTTTGGCGCCCTAATTCATCAGCTTTGAAGCCCCTTCAAAGCTAATGACATCGGTTTGCTCCATGGGACAGCTAATGCTTTCGCATTAAGAAGTTGCACAGTCACGTGACTTCCGGTAACTTTCGCTTCCTCTAGATTTTTTCTTCATTCCCAGCCCAGTTTCAGTTTCGAGCGTTTTTTTTCTTTATTGAAAATAAACGTGACGCTGTTGCAAAATATTGATAAGGTAGTCTTCTGATACCATAATAAATCGCCTGGCAAAATAAAAATTGGGAGGTGTCAATAGGTGGTTTTTGTTTATTCTTTTTATAAACCGAAAGTTCTCTCAGACGTCGAAGACTGGAGCACCACCCGGTGGCGTTTGCCATGAAAAGGGTGTATATGTACACGTTTGCAAGTCCGGTCTCAGGGTGCCACCATCTTGCGCAGTTGGGGTGCGCTTGGGCGCGGCCATAATCCGATTACAACGCCTTAGCCAGGCTTCGTAATCGGATTATGACGCGTCCACGCGCGCCCCAACCGGGCAAGATGGCGGCGCCCTGAAGCCGGACTTGCAAAACCCCGGAAGTTTGCGTGGCGCCTCCTTACGGCAAACCAGGGTGACGTCACGCCGTGGAAAGAATTTTTCCCCGACTCGCCCCGCACGCCCTGTGGGGGCTGAGACGACGTTAGCTGTCGGCGCGCCCGTTTCTATTTACCTTTATTTTGTGCGCGTTTTTCGTAGGAAGTGTATGTGGTTTTATTGAGGTATGGCCTGTGGCTGCAGACAAAGCTTCAACTAATATTTCAGGCATGGTTGACAGGGCAGGCAGTGCATAATTCACAGCTGGTGTATGAAAATGAAGAAATGTAATGTATCTACCGACACACGGCCGGCGAGCAAGTCTGCGAGCGATGCGCACGAAGGACGACCCATGGAGTTCGAAGTGGATACCGGAGCTGCGTGTTGCATTATCAGTGAGGACACCCACAGGAAAATCTGGCCAAAGAATGCCCCTTCACTGAACAAGGAACATACCACGCTCCGACCATGGGCAGGAAAAGAACTACAAGTTCTCGGGTCAGCAGAAGCCCGCGTCCGACACAAGTCAAAAGACTATCCGCTCCCGCTAATCGTGACCTCAGGTTCGGGCTGCAGTTCTGCTTGGGAGAAACTGATTCCCGGCACTCAAGATCAGAGTCAGCGGGATATACCAGCTTGACCAGGGCAAGACCCTTCATGACGTGTTGCTGGCACACGAGGAAGTTTTTGATTCAGAGATAAATGGGCACAAGGGCCACGCGGTACATCTGGAGCAGAAGGAAGATGCAACACCGCGCTTTTTCAAGGCTCTACCGGTTCCCTTCGCAATGAGCACCGCAGTGGAGGCAGAACTGCGGATGCTCCAAAACCAAGGCATAACGAGCCGACGCAGCACTACGACTGGGCAACACCGGTGGTGATCGTACGAAAGAAGGACGGCACTATACGGATGTGCGGAGACTATATGAGCACGGTGAACGCGGCTGCAAAATCAACAGTACATCCAATGCCAACTGCAACAGACCTTCTGGCGAGTGTGCAGAGAGACACCATATTTTCGACGCTGGATTTCACTCAGGCATATCAACAGCTCCACGTGACAGCAGAGACAGCAGATGTGCTCACGATTAACAGCATCAAGGGACTATACAGGGTTAAACGAATGCCCTTTGGAAGTTCGGCTGTCCCAGCGATATTTCAACGCTACATGGAGATAATCCTGGCAGGATTACCCGGCGTGAAAGTCTACCTGGATTATGTTATTATCAGCGGAACCACAAAGACAGAGCACACCTGAGCGTCTCGTGGCAGTTTTGAGCAGGTTGGTGAACGCCGGGCCTCGCTTAAAAAGGTAAAAGTGCCATTTCTGTGTGGAGGAAGCGAAGTTTCTGGGACATAAGATAAATGCAGCGGGAGTACACACCACAGAAAAAAAATCTGAGAGCAATCAAAGAGATGCCGGAGCCGACCAGCCGGGCCATGCTTCAGTCATTTCTAGGACTTCTGGCATTTTATGACTGTTTCATTCAGAAGCGAGCCTCAATAGCCAAGGTGCTGTACATGCTACTTAAGAAAGACGCTCCATGGCAGTGGGGTGCACGACATCAGCAGGCGTTTCTGCAACTGAAAGAAGCCATCTCTGAACGTACAGTTCTATAGCTCATTATGACGACAATAAGCCGCTGTTATTGTCGTGTGACGCATCACCATACGGCATCGGTGCGGTACTGGCGCACCTATACAAAGACGGAAACGAGTCTCCCGTAGCTTTCATTTCTAGAACATTGGAAAGGGTCGAGGAAAACTACTCTCAGTTGGACAAGGAGGGTAGTGTAAGCGACAAGCAGGTTCCACCGCTACATTTCCGGTCGACATGTTACCATCACAACGGATCATTTCAACCACTACTGGCAATCCTAGGTCCACAAAGTCCGTTTCCGCCCTTTCTTTCGCCACGCATGAAAAGGTGGTGCGTTAATCTCACGGCCTATAACTACGACCTTGCCTACCGACTAGGGAAACGGAATCAGAATGCAGACGCTTTGAGCAGACTACCTTTACCGGCAAGCGAAGACAAGCCACAGCCTCCCGGAGATGTGCTCATGCTGGAAGCGTTGACCAGGCCACCGATTACTGCCGAGAAACTGGCAGACAAACAAAAGAAGACGCTACTATTTCCCGTGTGTACGACGCAGTTCAGAGTGGAAATTTCCGGAACCTCAAGGAAGACATCTTTCAACCATTCAGGAACAAGGACACTGAACTGGCGACACAACGAGAATGTTTAACATGGGGATCGCGTGTTCTGATACCAGCGTCTCTGCGGCCTGCGTCCCTGGCTCTGGTACACTCTAGACATCGTGGAATCGTGACCATGAAAGCCTGTGCCACAGAAGTTACATGCATGTGGTGGCCAGGAATTGACAAAGATATTGAATTATGTGTGGCGGAATGTACCCAATGTCAAACAAACCAGAAAACCAAGCTAAAAGCACCGATGAAAAATTGGGAACGTCCATCAACAGCCTGGGATACGCTTCACGTGGACTTTGCGAGTCCACTGGAAGGGAAAGTACCTCTGGTTGTTGTAGACGCATACACCAAGTGGCTGGAGGTGCGAGAAGTTAGCAGCATGGCATCAAGCGCCGTAACCAATGAGCTGCGGGGATTATTCCCCACATTTGGAGTGCCAACGAAGTTTTGTTCAGACAACGGGGCTGCGTTCATCTCAGAGGAAATTTTCACGCTTTACCGCATGAACAACATCATCGCAGTCACGAGCGCACCCTACCACCCGGCAACCAACGGGCAGGCTCAGCGGATGGTACCGAGGCTCAAACAAGCTTTAGCTATAAAAAAATGAAAGCCGTTTAAAACTCCCTGTAACGCCGAATTAGAGCGCAGCTCTTGAGGAGGAGGAAGGGAAGGTACGTAGAGGGGTCTATGCCCCTCCTCCTCTCCTGCTCGCCCCCATTTAGGGAAAATTTCCGGCTAAACTTACCGGAAAAAATTCACCGCTAAACAGAGGGGAAAATTTTCCGCTAGATTTAGCGGGAAAATTTTCCGCTAGATTTAGCGGGGAAATTTCTCTGCTAAATTTAGCGGGGAAATTTTTCCGCTAGATTTAGCGGGGAAAACTTTCCGCTAGATGAATTTTTTCCGTTAAATTTAGCGGGAAAATTTTCCGCTAAACTTAGCGGGGAAAATTTTCCACTAGATTTAGCGGGAAATTCACCCATCATGCACCGCGCGGTGACGCCGACGCCGACGGCGACGGCGACGCCGCTCAAGCCGGAAACGGGCGCCTAAGAGCTTCGCTCTAGAAAAAGAAGGGAAGACCTGTCGTGCGTGTCGTCACGTTTCCTATTCAAGCAACACACGACAGTCCACGCAACAACTGGCAAGACCCCTACGTGGATGATGTACGGCCGAGAATCGCCTTCTGCACTGGATCGACTCAAGTCATCCCTCTTTAAGCAGTTGCCTGAAGAAAACATCGATATCCACAATTTTACGCCTGGACAACCCGTGTGGATTTCACAGTTCCAAACGAGCGAAAGTGGATGCCGGGCTCCATTGCACGCCGCGCGTGACCACGATCCTGGATGGTTGACACAGAGCGGGGTCAAGTCAGACGACATTTAAATCATATTCGGCATCGCGCTCCGAATTCGAGCTGATGGGAGACAGCCGCCACCACCAGTTTGGGACATGTGCTTAGACGATCGCCATGGCACACATTCGCGCGCGAATGGTCCAGAACAATCAACAACTATAGATAGCGCAGCCCAGACGACGACGTTTCCGTTCGCCCATTACCAACAGTGGGATCTGCCTCGAAACAAAAACGCCGCAGCAGAAAAGCTGCGTGCTGCTCAAGCTAAGTGCTAAATATATAGTCTGGGCCATGGAGAGAAAATCACAAGTGAGACAGCCCAAGTACAGGGGCAAAATAAAGAATGAAGGAACACAGGCATATAGAGTACCAGTTATTTATTTATATCTCTTTTCATTGCTCGCATTTGACCGCTGGATTCGGATAGTATTTCAATGAACTACACTGGTGGTATCTGTGGACTTGTTTATAATATCGCTCAAGTAATGTACAACAAACGTAAGTGAAAGTGTCTAGCCCATTATTAGGCCCTTCTCGACAATTTACGCTTTACACACTCTAGAATGGAGATATTAAAGGTAAATCAAATTGTCCTGAAGCTAAAATACCAGAAGCTTTTCTCGCGCAAACTGTCAACCTCCACAGGTCCCACATTTCCGGCTACTAGTGCAGCATCTTCCGCTGTACAGCCGTTTGAATGCTTGCTGTTCCTCCTGTTTTCCTCTGTTGTCAGAGGGTCTAGCTGTAGGAAGTTTCGAGGCTAGGAAGGTTTTGGGGACCTGCAGCAGTGGCTCTTTACTTGGCAATGACAAGCCAACCTAAACGTGAGAAAACATGATTGCGCTTAAAGACAGGGACATAGGAAGAACAGACACCACACAACAGACATCACGTACCTAACCAACTCGCCCAACAATCAGCACTTGCCAACCTAAACGGTGTATTTTCCGAATACACAAGACTGGAATAAAGAAAGAATGTCAGGAAAGCTATAAACGTTCCAAATTACTGTACTATATTGCTGTGCATATTTTGGACAGTTCAATACAACATATCATACAGTAACTGGGGGCAATTCGGCCGATTTTTGTCTGCTATCATACAAACACATTTCCAGCAATTCTGCGTGTTCTAAAAAAAGAATTGCCTGCATACGTCTAAGAACTATATAATTAATTCACGAAGAAGCTACATTTATGCAAACCCTGTTCCACGAGCATTTCATAACCGTGCATGACGTTTTGGTGCTTATTTGACGGCTTATAACTTTCTTTCTATGTATCTTACAATTTTAAAGTAAATGCCAAAATAAAGAGCTGCTTTTCAACAATACCTTAATGTCTCGATATTTCGGTTATTTTTAGTTGTTAGTTAATTATTCAGCTTTTAATAGACCACAGTCTCTAATATTGAAAAAATCATTTCTCGAGTTGTAACGTCCCATCGTCCACAATATTTTACGTGAGCGTTCGGTTGGATGTAATAAATTAAAAAAGTAAGCAACAAATTGTACAGATAATGTATATTTTAAAATAAAAAATAAAGTTTAAAATGGTATTATTTTATGGCGCTATAAAAACGGAATCACGTCAACTAATCAAAATAACGAGACATTAAATTATGAAGCATCCTTCGATATTACATTTTCCAGAACTTTCATATTGATATATTACACGTTAAGAATGTTATAAGACCTCAAACTTTTCCCATTCAGTTACGGCAAGCTGTAGTTTCTTAATATAAAATACAGATGGCGACACGTGTTCAAGAACAGCTTGATGTGCATTTTCCGTCGTGTGCCGCTTGGAACGCCACGTGAAAGACAGAAAAAGTGCCAGATGTCAGGGTGTCAGATGCCTGGATGCCCGCAGTGAGCGAGCCAGAGATGTCAGAACAACGAAGCGCGAGGCTGCGGGTGCACCGCAGCTACTTTTGCGCGCGTTCTACTGTGCGTCAGTACACATGCCCGACGCGATCCAAATGAAATGGGCGCCATGAAATGCATTCTGCCATTTCAGATTCCGCCACGTATGCGAAAACATTTTAATGTTTTTATCACTTGCAAAAATCATTTTCGCAATCAAACTATGCTTGTCGGAATGGTTTGACTATATTTTGTTTCAAAAACCACCTCGGTGGCTCTTAAGTGACAATGATATTAAGACAAAACACAAAACATTAAATCGTCTCAGTGTCTCTGAGCCAACGCGCTGGCCCATGAATCCATATTTGTCGGGTTTAAATATCGGCCGAGGTACCCGCAATCCGACGGAGGCCAATCTGAGATTTCGGTTGCACGTCAAATGATCTCCAGTTAGTCAAAATAAACCCGCCATTTTTTTAATTTTTATCGGGGCGTGTTAAGTGCTTTTTGTTGGTTTGATTTGTGAAATCCTAAGATCTGAATATTTGCTTTGCTTTACCTTAGTTCGGAGCGCAGCCAACGCTACGGGCTGATGAAGCCGCTGAAGCAGCGCCAAGAGCGCGAGGTTAAGCTGTTCGTTCTCTTTCTGTGCCTATGCGGTCGGGCTAAACTAGAGGCACTAAATAAGCTACGCTTCATATACATCTTGGTGTTTAAAATGATGGTTGTCAGTTATCTGAAGCTTTATCTGAAATCACAGGAAACGCTTTTCTGTCCTCCACAAATGTTTAAACAGTTCGCGACAAAGCAAAGCAATATTACGTGAGCTTCCTGACACCGCGACTTTTGAATCATGACGATCGGCAGTTGCTATTTGATTTGATACTAACCACCAAGATGGCGGCGCCCACAACAATATCGGGGGAAAAGTGCCGCTACTCTAAGCGTAGCTTAGCTGATTTAGCTCACAGGCTAAACAAAGTGCGGTGGGGAGATCGTTGGCCGAGTGTGTGGTGGCACCGCAGATCAGAGCACGTGGAGAAAGGCTGGAGCGCGAGCTCCGTTCAAAGCACGGAGCTCACGCTGCAGAACCTGTAGGGACTAAATCCCCTCGATGTGTTTGCGTTGGTCTTTCAAGTAACCTCAAATGTGCCAGTGCACGAGGCCCGTCTCTCGAGCGGCCCTTGGAGGCAAATGGCGGCCCAGCACTAAAATGACTGGCCCTTGAAAGCGAATGGCGGCGGAGCACCCGCTCGTGGCACGTGTCTTGCGCGTTTCCACAACAATAGTTGGCGCGTACTTGTAAACAACGTCTTTATCAAGGGGCTTTAGCAGGGACCCTGGGTTCAGTCGCCCATCTGCATCCTACCGTCGTGCGATCGTGTACCACATATACTGCGTAATGCACGTTAAAGATCCCGAGCTTTAACAGTTGTACTGCACTTTTTATAATCTTCAACGGGTAACAATGTCGCCCTACGAAACTGCTGCTCTCTAAAAAAACTAACGACTAATTTTGAATGCGCCATTACATTGCATTTTTAATGTGTGTTCGCGTGTTCGCGTTTTTTTTTTTTTTGTTTTACATTTTTGATTATGCGGCTTTCACTTGTGATGAAACAGACTATAGATGTCGGACTTCTGGAAAAATATTATATAACTAAGAAAATGGCACATGAACGCAAAAGACAAAAGCGCACTTAATAAAAATAATTGAAATACTCGAATTGATTATAATTGTGTTTTCAAAGGTTTGACCGCACCAAAAGCTATAAAAGCGAGCTCGATGCTTTGGATGGTGCGCTTGTTCAATGGAAGTGTAGTTCAGGACAGTATGCTCGCACTTGTATGTTCCGCTTCGCTCGCACGATAAAACCAAATACTTTACTGGTAATGTATTTAGTGAAACAAAGCTTACCTTCTGTATATGTGCAATGCCCTCAGTTTACACGTGATTACACACTTGTTTATCATTATTGTTTTCGTTTCCCTCTGCGATTCATTTCGTGCTCTTTTGTGTGCTACATGCATTAGAGACCAAGGTAACCTAAAAGAATTCTATTTCGCGGATTGTAAGAAAAAAAAACCTATGCATCTTGCCACGTGTGCCACAATCAATACAAAATATTCTAAGTTTCACATGTGACCGCTTGTCTGAGTAAACATTGTTGTTTGTCAAGAACAATTGCGATTGTATGAAATCACGTGGGAAAATCTCCTTCTAAGCACGCGACCGTTGGCAGGCAGTGAACACTATTAATCGGCGCCGAGATGATTGACAGGTGGAGTTTTTCTATCAACCCAGAGTTAGAATGTTTCCTTCTTTCTGTTGTAAGCAATCAGGAGACAACTTACACCAAATCTGAGGGTAATAGAGTACTATGAGCATTCAAACATAACGGCCTGAGCAGTATATACGTGTACAAGTTTTAGCTTTTGATGCACCCTTAACTTTCGAATCGCTCAACGCTAGTGTAAAATGTAGGGCTGTTTCATTCTTAATCAGCATACCATGTGCGTGCTTGCACTATATTTTATACAACGTCAAACTCTACCTGTTTGCATCTTTTTCATTTATGCACACCACTACTTGCGCGCATAAATCACCAAATTAAGACTGGTACAGGATGTCACAAAACAAATTTACAGGGTCTTTTTTACCGCAAAATAAACTACGCATCGCCTAACGCTCATTCTCCGCCCAAAGGTAGCGCTACGTAACAACCAGATGCCAAAGTTTCATCCCGAATGGACACCTTATTCAAAAGTTATAAGTGATTTCCTGAAAACTTCAATGGGAAAATGGAGCCCATTTTTGTCCGTTTTCGGTTTCTGGTGCCATAGAGCCCCATGTATTCGAAAACTCCGTCGGCCGCCATTTTCCCATTGAACTTTTCAAAAAATCACTTATAAATTTCGAATAAGGTATCGGATCGGGCTGAAACTTTGACATCTGGTTGTGACCTCTAGCGCTACCTTTGGGCGGAGAATGAGCGTTCGGCGATGCCTAGTTTATTCTTGCGGTAAAAAAAAAACTGTAATTTTTTTGTGACACTCTGTACATTGTTTAAACTATGTGCAAAAGCTATCCACAGACCCAGAATCTTTGCCTGGCCATTCATTGCATTTATCACTGGATTCGTATTAAAATTAATTCTTATAATTTATTGCTGTGAGTTAATTTTTAACCTCGGCATTTTTTTATTATGACTCCCGCACCAGTCCTACTTTGGGTTTACCAAACTCAACATCTAAACCTGAGTGTCATTTTTTGTGTTTTCCAGTCTCGTGGTTTTGGTCAAAATAAACACCCAGCTACCTAAATGAGACACCTGACCGCCCAAAAAATAGTTTATTTGTTTTGATTTTTTAGGTAGTTAATTCCTCAAGCTAGAATTTCGGAAACCCAAGTCTATCACGTCATCACGTTTTCCTGGAAATCCACAAAGAGCCAAACACATGCACGACAAAAGGGCCGGCCCGTCATATTGCCGCCCGCAGAGCCGAGAAAGCAACGCTCGGTCACGGACTTCTAGAAGATTCGCGTTCATTCTTGCACCAGACGTAACTTTCGCCCTGCTTTCTTGTTCTCGAAAGTGCCAGTTCATCCTCGCCCCGAGCGCGCGACGCTCGAACCTTCTTTGCCGAACTTTCGAGATAGTGACGCACTGTAGATAAGCAGCTGCCCGCGACCTTGTCGAGTCAGTCTCGCTCTCGCTCTCTGTTACGCTGCCGAATCGCCGCCTGCTTTTCTGCTGCCTCGACGCTCTTTCTTTACTTATTCTGTTTGGCACAAGTTCGCCGATTAAACCTTTATTTTTCAGTTCACTGTTCGTCCTCTCGTCACCTTCATTCGTGACAATATGAATCTGATCACATTGAAATATGTGTAATTGGCCTCTGAAATCTCCGATAACGGCGCACAGGCAATTTTATATTTTTCAACGCGTCGGTGGTTTTGTTGTGCATGTGTCTCGCCATTTGGCTCAGGACGATTTTCGCCTTTTGTTCTGCCCACATTTGCTGGAGACGTGAGCTCGGAGCGTAGGCAACTGGCCCCCTTTGCACGAGAACTGGCGCAGCCGTGCGCGTTCCAAAGAAAGCTCGTGCAGAGAAAAACAAGCAAGGGACCAGGGATGTCAAATTCAGGATATAGAAAAATACCCCACTGTATCGAAGCGCCACCACACACGATTTCTCGCATTGATGTACAGGCCTGGAAGGCGATCCCACCGCCATCTGTTGGTTCAGAATCACACTAACCAAGGGTGGGGTTGCACCTTAAAGCATATGAATATCCAGCGCATGCTGAGTGGAACGCGCAGAGTCGAGACCGCGAGCTAATTTGCCGACCACCCAAAAGCTTTTGATATGAATATTACCTGAAATCCCCACAAACCGGGATGTAATATTCTTCTACCTCATAAACGCGCAAGGAACTAAATTTCTGCGCCTGAAACGCTTACGTCGCCGCTTCACCAACCCCTCGCAAGATCGCGTTGTGTCGTGTGGACGGACGGGGAGGTTTATCGGCGGAATTGCCTCCTCTGATAGCTTTCGGTACTTGTAGCCTAGTTATAAACAGTGTTGCCAGGTTATGCTATTAATAGCCAAATTGGGCTACTTCTTCATGCATTTGGCGTCAAAATTTGGCAGTTGGCTATGTAGCTATTTTTGGGCTATTTCAAATCCTAACATGGCACCTTTTTTTTCTTTTTTTTGGTTGGTTTAGGGTAGATGTACAAAATAAACTTCAATATGGACGCAAAGCGACAGTCCACCCTTTCTGGATTCCCACTTTTGAGGGGTTATCTGCGTGAAGATTCATGGGCGTGCTGCCAGAACCTCTAAGCTCAAGTGAGCTACCGCGACCTAGATTGAGCTCCGACGACATTGCTTTTGTATTGTGGCTTATTTTTTGCCTCCAAGTTCTTTGTGCTTCCTACTGGCGTCTCTTATTTCCTCGAGTTTCCCGCCATCCACCTTCAGGAGGCACCTCATCCGAGGAAAAATGATACTAAAGGCAACTCAGGACATCCTGCAGAATTTGATGTCGCCCGATAACGCGTGCTGTACCGGATATAAGAAAGGAGGCTTTTCCGCGAAACATGGAAGTTTCTTAAAGCACAATGAGCCATAACAAAGGACAACAAATTTGGGGCAATGAATATTCCAAACATGGCCAAGATCGATCCAGGAGCAGCCCTGTTTCTGTTGCTATCCGAGCTTGCCATCGCGCTCCCGACACTGCCCAAGTCGAATGCCGTGTGGAGAGAGTATTCAGTCACACGTCACTCACGAAGTCAGACCTAACGAAAAACATGTCCCTTCCAACTCTTCAAAACGTCCTCTATATAAAGTATGCAATTTCCTTGGGAAGAACGAGTGCTGTAGGGACATCAACCCCACTGAAGAACTTTTCGCCCGTTTTAACACGGAATTCATGTATGAAACAAGTAAGCCGGGCAGCGGGCACGAGCGAGTGTTCATAACTATCTGTCTGTAAAAGCACAACTGGAAAAATTTTGTACTTTTGTGTTTGACATAAAACGTTCAATACATTTCAAGATATCGTAGATCTTGCAAGCTGCTCCTAAACCTTCGAATTGAGCTCGCACATTCGAGCGCACGATTTTTTGGGCTCTGCAGAATATGCAGTGGCGTCACAAGGGGGGGGGGTGCAAGGCTCAGGGGGGGGGGGTCGGGTGTCGCGGCGGGCTACCGCCCCAGGTGCCACTAACCCTCGTGACGCCACTGAGAATATGGCTACTTTTGGGCTACATAAATCTCTTGCATTTGGCTACTTTTAGGCTACACCGTCTGGCATTTGGCGGTTTCAGCTAGAAACTACCTGGCAACCCTGGTTATAAAGGTAAAAGTGACAAACACGCCTATAGACGCTTTACAGCAGCTGTGCATGGGCGCCGCCGTAACCGCCCTTCAGTTTTTGTTTCCTCTTATTCCGTTCGCTGCACTTCATTTTTACCAGAGCAGAACAGGTTGTTGCCACTTTGGGGGCTACTACGTCCTTCTCCCCAGCATAGGCCTGTGTGGAGGCTCGGAAACGTCCGTTTCAGTGGCTTGGCATCTCGGTAAGACAAGAGAAGGGCGGCTATGGCGGCTCAATCTGGCGCGTGTGTAAAGCGTCTATACTTCGTTTAACCTTATGTGCGAGCGAAGGCAAAGCTGGAAGCGCGAACACGGAAGCTCCATGCTTTCAGGCTTTGCTCGAGCGCGCAAGCTGGGGAGAAACGCACAAAGCGCTGGTCTCGCGCTTCTAGCTTTGGCTTCGCTCGCAGATAAATTGAAACGAAGTATAGACAAGGTACGGAAGCACGTCGTGTTCGGTCTTACCCAGCGTCTTGTGCGCCAGGTCAACGAAGTCCCGCTCCTCGAAGTAGGGGCACACAACGGCCGACATTTACGGTACCTTTCCCATCCTTAGTTTGATTGTCCACGCTTTCTTTAACCTCCACGTGTTCGGGTGTTGAAAGCTGATACCGGCCTCTTTGGAGGATTCTGCACTGATACCGGAACAGCCGCCAGAAGCCGGAGGGGAGGGGGACAGGGCCGGACGGGTATGGCCGGACCCGGATGAGACTTTCCTCCTTTCACCATATTGTTCGCGCTGCGCCCACCAGCACGTGGTCACGCGGTCGCGAGCGGATGAGTTCTCGCCGCTCAATGATGGCTCTATACACCAACTCATGTTTACAAACCGGAGCGCCCGGAGCGCCCCTAGCGGACGCCACCGGCGCCGCGCATGCGCGATGGGGGTGTGGGCAACAAGCGCGCCGTCGCCCATAAACATACCATTGAAACGCGATGTTATTGGCGTCAGTGTGAGTCCCCCTGCCCTTTTTCGCAATCGAATTGTTGATTCTACGTCTTCCTGGCAATGTCTGACTACATGAGCAGCGTCAGCGAAATTAACGAGGCTCGTTACACCGCGAAACTTCGAGTGAATAATCTGACATGCGGCGATTCATTCCGCGTGGACGCCGCAGAATGTACGCTAAAGCCTGATTCACATGATGAGATTTCGCTCGCAATTTTCAGTCGCAACGTCGCTCGGACTGCAAAAGCGTGTACCGTAGCTGAGATGGTCGACGTCAATACCGAAAATCGCAAGCAGAATCGGACCAAGTGAATCAGACATAACAAGTCGGTGATGGCCGCTGGTAACAATAATCAACATCTCCATGTATCTACTGAACCTAAACAGGACCCAGTGGAAGAAAATAGAAAGATTAAACCATCAGACCATGAGGATAGTTACAGGACTACCAAAATATACACCTCTCGAAGACCTCCGGAAATACGCGGGGATGAACACGATAGAAGAACAAGCGGAGGCGCAAAAAATCGCGCACTTTCAACGCCTCGAGAGAACCCCACACGGCCGGCGCCTTCTTGAGATCTTGGGCTATGCAGCAGAAGGAAGGTACCCTTTAGAGGACGCCCTGCCACCTTGGAAAGACGTTGAAATAACGGACCACAAACCGATACCCAAGAAAGGGACGGGCAGAAGAGCCTTCGCAGCTAAGAAACACAACAAGTGGCTGGAACAACGTACAGAAGAAGAAAGAAAGGGAGAAATAAGATACACGGATGCCGCGAAGAACACCACGGCCGTTTCTATAGCATGGACAGATGAAACTGGGAACAAAATTGAAACAGCAGAACTCTCAGAACAGACGTCCGTCAGAGAGGCCGAATTGAAAGCTATATTGGCAGCTGCTGAAGACATTAAAGGAACTCTCCAGCCGGGCTACACGGCCCGAATATTCACGGACTCGCAGACGGCGCTTAAAGCGTGCAGAAACAGCAGAACAAGAAACAGGACAGTTAAAAACATCAAAATAATCGCCAAGGAGCTCAAAAAACAAGGCTCTACACTGATAATCGAATGGCTACCCGGGCACACTGGCATCCCGGGCAACGAGAGGGCACACCAGGCCGCCGCGGAGGCAGCTAGCAGCACCAGCTCTGCAACTGGCCTAACCTCTCGGGAAGAAGCAACCGGGGAAACTCCCATTGACCCAGAAGAAAGGGCCGAATTGGCAAAAGAAGAACGCAAACTCTACCTGAAAGGCCTTCTACTGACAGTAGAAGACCCAATCCCGCAAGGGTACACGAGGTGGGAGAATGTACGATTACGAAGAATCAGGACCGGTACAGCCTTAACACCGGCAAGAAAAGCAACATTTACGAAAAAGGAAGAAGGACATGAAGACATCGACCCTATGTGCAAGAAGTGCATCGCAGGAGGGTTGCTGACAACAACACACATGCTATGGGTCTGCAAGAGTCTGGAGAAATTCAGACAAGACGCATGGGCCTCGCTAACGAGTGAGGCGAAACCCACGAATTTAGAAGCCTGGACCCACCCAAAAGGACAGGCACAACACAGAAAGAAAATCCTGGATTCACTGATACGTTTTATCAGGACATCCGGGGTCCATCAATTCATCTAACCTAATCATCATCATCACTCCCTCTCCCTACAACCCTCACAACCCCTCCCTCCTGCCTCAGGTTCACCAGACCATAGGCAGGCGAACCTTTCTATCAATAAAGACACGATTTCAATCAATCTACTGTTTACGAAGAGCCTGCTTACCAACCTTCAAATTTTTTAAGTCTTTTCAGGCCTGCACTTACTTCTTATCGCAGGGACCGGGCCAACTTTTGGTCTACGGGCCGGCGTCGTCTAAGAGAGCAGACGACAAGCAGAAACGTTTGAAAGAGCAGACGACAGTTTGAACGATCAGGCGGCCGTTTGAACTTGAAGACGCACTGAACGTAGTCCGCAGTTGGTCCGCACAACTTGACGGTTTTCTGGCGTTCATGTTGGAACAAAACAAATAAATTTGATGACCACAAGTATCCGTGAATTCAACCCAAAGTGCTTCCCGCCCAAGCAATCGTTGTCCGGCGGCGTCTGCTTTTCCCTTTTCCCGGCACATATCCAGATTCTCGGACGAACTGAGCACGTGAAAACTGACCTTCAAACCTTTCTCGACACTTTTGGTACGGCCCCAGTCGCGGCGTTTTGACGATAAGGCAGGTTTTTGTCCGATTCCTTCCAAAACAACGCAGGAATACACGTCTGGCATGGGGACTTCTGCCCACAGCCCCAGACCGGAAGTGCGATCGGCGCGCCACCACCGCGCCTTCCCCTTGACGTCACAGCGCACGTGACTCGGAAGTTAGTGAAAAAGTTGAGAGGCGCCGAAAACCTCAATCTTTGTCCATTTTTAAAATAAAAAAACTAGGACATGCAGGCGAAAGCGGGTTTTTGTTCTTTACTTCAGAAATGTCGAGACACCAACTCCCACATTAGTTAAGCAAAGCACTGAAACTGTTGCACAGCTCCTTTAAAGGGGCCCTGCAATCATATTTAAGCGTCTACCTTTTTTGCGGTTTCCACGTCCCTCGGAGTTCGGGCAAGCCAGCGGGCACTGAGAGAGTAACCAATGTCACATTCGTCTGGGGCGCACCGCACCGCACCGCGCTGCACCGACGGACGCGTCACGTTCACCTGGTCGTGTCGGTGCGGCTGCACTACATTCGCCTGGGACTTCATGCGGCGCGCGGCACCGGTGCGTTGCTGCACCAGCTGCACCGTCGGAAGGAGACCATGCAGGTCCTCGCACTGCGACCTTGAGTTAACGCTCTCCGCTTCCTTCGGCACCTCCTCTCTCTCTCTCTCGCCTCGTCGTCGGTCTTGCTTCCTCGTCTCGCGAAACATGGCGGCCCGGACCTCGAGAGAACGTGATGTCGGCGCTGCTATCTTCTTTCCCTCAAGCCCTCTGCTCTGGCTACGATTCCAGCAGTGACGACGGGCGTCGGTGTTTCCCTTTTCGGGAAGTGTGTGTGTGTGCGTGCGGTGCTGCGTTGCGTCGGCCGCCACGCCGGGCACGTGAAGCTTTCGTCGTCCGTCGGATTCAAGACGTCGGTGAGCCTTCGGACTTCGTTCGAACTTTTCCCTGGACTTTGGGTCCCGCAGTGGGGACTTTCCTTTTTCGGAACTTTCGTCTTCTTTGCACCGGTGAACTGGTTTCCCGGCTGCAGTTTCTGTCGCGAGCGGTGAGTTGTTTCGCGTTGTGCCGCTCGGGATTTGAGTGCTGTCTTGTTTTTTTCGCGGCCCCGCTGCCCGAAGGTTCGTGAGTGTGTTGTTGGAGTAACGCGTGTTCGCATTTCGTTCTGATGGTTTTGTCGTGTTGTCGCCGTGCGCGGCTTTTTATCGCCTAATTAAATTTCTTGTTTTTCTTTTAACCCCTGCGTGCGCTCGCCTCTGTTGATTTTCACACCAGACGTGTACCTATCGCTTGTCACCAGTCCGACAATAAAATCGCATATGTGTAAGCGCTCTGTTTCATAGTCCATGTGTTTTTGTTTTTACGTTGGCGGGCGAATTTTCGATGTAACAAGTACATACTTGAACCATCCACTTGAAAGACAATTTGTTACTTTCATTCCTCGCTAGATGGCGCGAGCCGCCCCTCACTCTTGCGGATATTTTTTACCGTCCACCCGTTCATGTTTTGCCCTTGCAGTGACCGCACCGAGCGCGTCGCACGGCGGGATGCTTCGCGTTCGCCTGGTAGTGCGTCATGTGGTGCACCTACACAGTGGCGTGGCCTTGGGGGCGACATTTTCTCGGTGCCGTGCGCGCCCCAGACGAATGTGACATAAATATCAGTGCGTCATATTTTAACCGGACGACGCGGAAACCTCCTCCACCTACGGGGGCGACCCGCGGTGCCGACAGCCCGCGATATATGTGACGTCTTAGGTCCTGGGCTTACTACTGGTCAGAGCCGCTAAAAGCTTCTCTTTTTTTTGTCGAATTAAAACATATAAGTGGTGCGAACCGTTTCAATTATTGATAAGAGTAGTTCTTGTTCAGCATTTTAGATCAGAAAAGAAACAAATGCAGTTTAGAAAGTACGAGACAAGAAGTGACCCGTCGACATACCCGCCACCAAGCGGAGGAAAAGGCGGCGCATACTAGAAAGGTGTAGTGGGATCAGGAACCGACGCGCGGCGAGCGTAGAAAGGTCTTGGATGTACGCAGGGGCGCTGCGGTCGTACGGACTGGAGGATCTGACCGGTTTCGAGCGTTCCCAAGGCCTTCGGTGAGCAGCTTTGGCTTGCGGTTTGGCCTTTTGTCGGTATGGCAGCGCGAAGTGGCTCCCGTTCTGAACTGATCTTTATTCCGTGTTTGCTGTCGTTTGTGGCCAATGAAGTGTCATGCCGAATTAGTGTTTAATCGCGCACCAAATGCAATGCGAGCCGCCCTGGCTGCCCACTTCATACAGCATAGCCAGAACATGCTGTACTGGCGCCCTCTCGAGCCGTCGACACGGAGTGCGGCAGCCGTGACCGTTCACAGAGCTCACTACCCCTCCTCTAGTTCACGGCCACTGAAGCAACCAAGGACGTCATGAAGGAGGTTATTTTTTGCTTGTTTTTGTAATTTTAATTTGCCTATAACTTTTAAAATAAAGCGAAATTCGAGAAAAGAAAAGTTTCATCAAGTGACTACGTTCAGTGCGCTCAGGTTGAATGCAAATTAAAAACCAGTAAAAAAGTCCTTGCAGGGCCCCTTTGATAGTTCATGCACGGGCAGGGTATACTGTAGTTGCGAGCAATGCCGTTTGGTGGCGTCAACGCGTGACAATCTCACCTATAGGGTGTATTCACTGGCGGCCATATCTGTGTGCACTAATGCTGAGCACGTGCTGATGGCGAGCTTCCACAATTATTTTGCAACGTGCACCCCGCACCATCAAGATTGCCGGTCTTGGCAGCTTATTAATGCGAGCTCGTTCTGAGCATGCGCTCTAAACAGTGACCTCAAATATGGCGGCCAGTGAATACCCCCTATAGGGGGCATTCACTGGACGCCATATTTGAGGTCAATGTTTAGAGCGCATGCTCAAAACGAGCTTACATTAATAGCCTGCTAAGACCGGCAATCTTGATGGTGTGAAATGCACGTTGCAAAAGAACTGTGGAAGCTCGCCGTCAGCACGCGCTCAGCAACCACGCACACAGATATGGCCGCCAGTGAATACTCCCTATACTTCGTCTCACCTTAGAATGGACTATTGTTAGCCGCGCATGCTAAAAGCGCGAGCTAGTTGCTGTGGATGAAGCCTCGGCGGCTGCACGAACGCTCGTGCAGCGAGTACCCCAGTCAAGGCAGTGTGAACGGAGTATAATAATTGTTTTATAATAATAATAAATTGGTTTTTTTTTCTCGTGTCCACAAACAACCTTTCGGTTTACGCAGAGTGATGCACTAAGCATACATGGAGTAAAACCTAAAAATACAGGAAACAACAAAGTTAAATCAATAAAAGTCATGCAATATTATCATAATGCAAAAATTGATTATTGCTTAGTTCGCAGACATCCAGTCACGTAGATATAACATAAACTCATGAGCGGATGAAAAGGTGTCGAGGTTAAATTTTTTTGAATCATAAGCAATTTGTATCCTTGACCACAGCGGACAAGCAAGATGGATAAAAAGTTGAAATGTTTCGGCTCGGGCGAGAGGGAACATGAAACTCAATAGTTTGTAGTAAAGCCGCGAATTTACCCTGCCATGAACAAATTGTGAAGGAATAGAAACGTATAGTAAACGCGAACTGGCGCTGCTTCTTAGGAACTCATCATAGTGCCGGCCTTCCAACGGAGCTTCACAGACTGCAACCTGCAACCATAATTTTGTAATCTGTACATTCGTTTTAAAACTAGTTTTCTGCACTTTTTCTGCCGGCAGCCCAGAAACACTGGTCTATACTACAGTTTCTGGGCTGCCGGCACAACATAGACCGAATCTAAACAAAGAAATAAGAGGCAAACATTTCGTTTCCGTACCCCTTTAAGCTGATAGTAGAAGCTCCGTCTTCAGCCAGGGGCGGATCCAGAACTCGGTTTTGGGGGGTGGCGGAAAATTTGTAAGGATACTATTCCCCCATTGGTTCTTGTGTACCGGCGGGTCCACCCATGTCAGATTGCCATCCGAGAGAGGAGGAGGGGAGGGGGAGTCGACTTCGTTTGGGGGAGGCGGCGGCACCTCCCCCCCCCCCCCCCCTTGGATCTGTCCCTGTCTTCAGCGCGAGCTTTCTGCCCATGCTTACACAAGCGTGCACGCGCGCGACCAAAGCACTGCGGAAGCCAGAGCTTTAGTGGAATGTTTCTCGCTTTAAGCAAACTTACTGGCACTATGTGACCCAACTTTGCTGACATGCGGCTCTTTGCCGTGAGGGGATATTTTCTTTCAGCCTCTCCTAAAGACCCTCTATCCTGGGAAAAGTGGCACCATTGCTCGAAACACGTGCCGCGCGCCACTTCTGGGAAGAACATGCTGTCTGAAATCTAGCTCAGTTAGAGCTCAGTGCTAACCTGTGCCGCCATGATTTTCCCAAGGGTTGCACGTTGCACGTGCCTCATGCATCGACGCACCTTGCGCACACTCCCCCATTTTCTTAGTACACTAAGTTACGTTGCGTATCGAAACATTCTTGTCTCGAATGTCGCGTGTCATGCTTTCTCCTTGAACTGGTACAGAGGTCCCGGTGACTTCAACGTAATATTTCGTAACGTAACTTAACGTAATGAAATGGGGCAGTCTGAACCAGTTTAGTCTCTCCTACGTGAAACTTGATGACGTAACGGGGGTCGCATTCTTGTCGTAGTCAGGGGTAGTACACGTACGTAGTTACGTACGCGTACTACCCCTGTAAGGACGATAATCAAATGCAGCTCATAGATTGGGCACCCAACATTGCGTAAACAATTGGCTTGGATTCGTGACAATCAATGCCTTCACGAGGTAGTGGACAGTGTAAAACCGCTGCAGTGACGAGAACAGCCGAACCTTGACAATGTCTGGAGCTCAGCGCCTGCCACGTGTTTTGCCAACTCGAGCACGTTGCTAGGATGAACATTGGCGGCATATAATCGGCACCATATCACGTGGCCGCTCATTCTATACTCTGTTTCACCTTATGATGTACCGCAGGGGGGTTAACACGCGTTCCCGTTATTCGCTGAAACGTCGATTCGCTCAAATGTCGCTGTTAGCTAAAATGTCATTCGCGCATGTGATATGGACCCGACTAGGGGTACTCATTCTTCATTTCAAAAGCGCCTACTGATATCATGAATATTCAATAGCCACTTATATCGAAATAGTAATAGAGAGTTTTAGTAGATCGTTCCGATGACTCCGATAACGATACCCGATACTCTGCCTCCGCCTTTGCGCTTACATATATAGTATCGTTATCGGGGGTATCGGAGGTATCGGAACGATCTACTAAAACTCTCTAATAACTCCTATAATATCGTTTAAGGTTACTAAGTTAGCAGTTAGGAGGTAACTGTTGGACAGAATTGATTTCGAAAATATTCTGACGATTTTGAATAAAATGAAGTTCAATACCCGACCACTTTCTTCGAAGTAACCGGCCTCAAAATATAGACGAGATCCTTCATTCCACCAGGAAATCAATGATTGCATACCGAATAGAAGTATTGCACGTGTATATCTTAGCCTTCGAAATGATCTTCTTACGGGGCCATTTTTTCCTACCTTGGACTTGGGACCATTAGTTCCAGGACCATTTGTTCCGGGACCATTAGTTCCGGGACCATCTGTTCTCTACACCCCTGCCAACGCTATGAGCTCGCGCTTCTAGCCTTCGCTGCGGTACAACATAAGGTGAAACGAAGTAAAGCTGTCTGCAAATTAAAAAAAAAAAATAAACGCTGCCTGTTTTTTTTTGTTTTTTTCCTTCCTGATGCGTGTTCGTACGTTATGAACGTCGATTATTTTTATGTGGTAATTATAGTGAAATTACAAAAAATGTTGCGCCACGATTGCAGACAATCGTCTTGTTTCGGCTCCGATTCTCAAGACAACGGAGAACAATGCACAAAGCAAAGCGGAAGCGAAACAGTCGCTGAGCCGTAGGAGGAACGACGCAGTTGCTGCCCAACACTTCTTCGCGCGCCCATTTATTTTGTCTTTTTTCGCGCAAAGGTTGAGATTTCGGCAAGAAAAAGCGCCACAGTTAATAACAAACATAAAAACGCATGTACAAAGCAAAAAATAAATAAAAAAAAAGCTGGTGAAGCATCGACGCAAGCCTTCCCCGGCTCCCGAGCGAATACACATAACCTTATCTCTTGCAGTCCTAATCGGCCGTCCTTATCAGCCACCGCCAGAGTACGGAAAGCTTCGGCCTGCATAAGCAACTTGGTCCGCGCTGGCTATGAGAACCGTCGGGGCGTAAGTAGAACTTTTATTCAAAGCGTTTTCTCGACACGATCCTTTTATTCTTTCGTGTGATTTGATTCATCATCGCGCCTCCGTCGGCCATGTACGCTTATCGTGCGTCAGCTCGACACGCATTCCGGCCTCAAGCGAGTCAGAGTACGACAGCGGCTATCAACAATAACTTCAGGCAATGTCGATCACTGAAAATATGGATATAGTTTGGTTGTGTTCGTTACCATATTTCCGTCGAGTGGTACGGCTTTCTTTAGGTACACGTGCACTACTTCTGCAACAAGCGATGTGTTAAGCTTCTAAGGGTAAAAAGGCATGCAGACTAAGATGATTTGCTGCTTTATTTTGTTGCTAGGGTGTGCAGTCGACCTCCCATTTGCTATGTTTGAAGAAAGCGAGTCATGTCCTACAAACTGCTGCCCGAACACGAGCTGCTCGGATTCACCGCCGTCGTACATGGGGATGCGGACGAACGCATTGTGAGTACCGGTCCTCCAATCAGACGCGCACATGCAGCAAAACCGCAAAACCACCACAACCGATGTCAATGCAATCGCTTCTGCGCGACAACATAGGCCCTTTGTTGGTAATTTCTGATGATGGCATGTTTATTTCCAATGACCCACGCCCGCATGCACGTTTGTGTGGTTGTTCGAAGCCTGTTTGTAAAAAAGACTGTCAAAAGCATAAATCATGAGTTCCGGGAAGTTATTTTACTACTTCGTTAAATCTGCTTTTACATCATTCAAATCTCGTGCAAACTCACAAAAAAAAAAAAATCGTGCGAGTTAGAAAATTGTTTGTTTTTCATCCTTATATATGCTTCTTTTTCTTTCTTTTCTTAATTCATATATTCAATGTGTGAAAAAAAAATATTTTACAAACAAGTTACACATGCTTCATATATAATCAAACAGACAAAATTTGATACAGCTTTACAAAAAATGGGTTGTTTGATTTTAAAGCTATTACCCATGTGTATTAATTAAATCACATTTCAATGATATAATCAGACATGGCAAGTTAGTTAGAGAGGCCATGACAACTATATATATATATATATCAATTAATGTAAACTTTTCATAATTTTCATTTGCTAAATTTCATTTTAAATATTTTATTTTTTAACTGAAGCAAATTTATGATGATAATTTATTTTTGATTCACTAATTAAAAAAACAAATAGAAGGCTATAAAATGCCTAACAGTAATCATTTAAACAATTTATTTTTCAGGAAGTTTATGGTTACAGAATCTCCACCTGGAGAAAGCTACTGTACAATGCATTCTGCTTCCTGACATTGGGACTGGTTGCGCTGGTCTCAAAATGGCAACCTGAATGGGAAGTACGGATGACGTGCACCATGTGCGAACTGTCTAAAGCTGAGGTCCTCGTCCTAAAGGTGAGCGTTATAGTAAAACTCTACCAATTGACCATTGCTTCATTGTGATATGCTCCCTGTGTCAGCATTGATAGCCATTTAGTATTAAGTCATACTCCTGCACATAATAGCATTCTTTAATTAATACCCTTTGTTCATGGCTATATTTAAGACCTCCTGCGCACCATTATGGATGACATTCCAGGTGCTGTCACAATCTTGAGAGAAAGTGCAAACGATAATGAAAAGTAGCAGGAGCTGGTAAAAAGAACTCTTAGAAAAAAACTTCCAGTGTATACCTTGGAGTTCCTCATAAGATAATGATGGTGTCTGGCAAGCCCTACAACTGCTCCTGCTTCCTCCACACTTTCTATGCTTCTCTATTCGCGACTCCAGCGAACTATAGGGGGCGCGCTGGTCAGGCAAAATGGCGGACGAGAGGAGGTCGTTTTCGTCGTTCAACACGCGGACCACCATAAATGTCTTGCACTGCAGCGTAAAATCGCTGTTACATATGAAAGCAAAGCGATTTTTCGACGGTAAAAACCTTCTTCTAGTCAGTGCGTAGGAATGACACGGCGGAAGCATAAAAATAATTACTGGGAACGATGTTTGTTTCTATGCTGCCTATACGAGAACCAAGCAACGATAGCAGACGACAGAGTCGAAACGACCTCCTCTCTGAGCTTCTCGGCGTCGCTGCTACGCGGCGTCGATTTCGCTGGAGTCGCGAATACACCTGTTGGGACATATTTTGCTATCTGCTATGCAAAGTAACTTGATGTGCTAATCTTTTTCTTCTTTTTTTTACAAACATTAGATTTAACTTTTTTTTTGAAACCTAGCAGTGGGGTCAGTAGTTATCGGAGGTGGTTGATAGGACAGAAAAACATCTTGCTCTTTCCTAACACAAAGTGGGTTATCTACATCTGTAAACACTGTGGCACATCCCAGTTAGAACCCGGGAAATGGGAACCGTCAAAGATAGGGGGGGGGGGGGGGGCCAAGTGACCTCGTGTGCAATATATGAATTCTTTACAGCAATACAGAAAGTCAAATTTGTTGTATGCATGCTTAAACATTGGAAAATTGGTCTGCTTTAAAATGGTGTCTGGTGTAACTGTAGGTGGGCAATTTAGCCATTGCAGTACGACTGCTAACCTTCAGGGTCTTAGCATGCATCATGCAGTATATGTAGTGATTACATGTCCCATGGCGGTACGATACTCATCCAGATTTAAAGGGGTAAGAGCGAGGGATCGACCAAGGAATCGTCGCTGGGTTTTGCAGCATAGCAGATTGAGATACAAATGTTGTTTTAAAAATGCATCCTCATTCTGGGCTAATAGAACACAGAGCATAATTGCAAAACACTGCAATATCATTCTCTTTATGCAGGCCCATTTTTAATGTTCAAGATTAATAGATGTCAAGCTAGATATTTCTTGTGTTTTGGCTCCCACACTTATGAATGTTCCATGCACACAAACAACTCTTCTCACTCCATTCATTTACAGGACAAGTACAACAGACTTTCAGTATCCAAGGTCATTTTACAACCCCTTTATGAACCCACTTCAACAAGCATTGCCTATTACAAGCACAGCTCCTGTAAAGTCACACATCAGGTACTACTGACTCTTCGTTTTCTAGCTACTTGAGTATAAACATTCATGTAAATTTGAATGTTCTCACTGTGTTTTGCTTAGTAAATAAATATTGTTTTATAAAGTGGAAAACATGATAGTAAATGATAACTTGGAAACTAAGTAATTTTCTGTAACGGTATAATTGAACTACAAGTTAGTGATAGAGGAGATTTGTTTTTGTATGCAACGTACAATACTTAGGAGTTCTTTTGTCAGGTCTGGCAATGTCTGAATACCCATAGCATTTTTTTTTGTTTTTCAATGCAGGAGGCTTACCTGAGGTTCTTCATACACCAGCACATTCGCTATGTGTGGAATGCCCAAGAGGCAAGGTTTAGCAGATTAAGGTGGCTGGTTTTAGGCTCCTTGTTTTTGTCCCTTTTGACATTTCGCTTGACACTACTTGCTCCCTTCTGCATACCTATATTGCTTGATACCCACAAACAATGCCAACCTCAGCATTTCAATATTCCTGCAGTGGCCTGGACAAAGGTGTCGACTGCACTGATTTCTTCAACAAGTACACGGGCTACACGAAGGAGCAACAAGAAGAAAAGTAATGCAGTTTGCATGTCCCGCTTTGGTTATACTAGTTAAACGCAGTATGAAAGACTTGGGTTGCAGAAAGAGTGTATTGTAAAGTGTGCTAAAGCAGAAGTGCCTAAAACTGACAGACTGCGACTCCTGAATCCATATGAATGTCGACCAATATGTTTTCATTATAATAATAATAATTATTATAATAGACATATTGGTCGACACAGAGAAGGAATGTTGGAGTGCCTAGATGGTATAATAGAGAAATTTACATTAATTTCAATATATGTGTTTTTGTTGCCATTGCATCGGCACCAGCTTATTGTCAAAGTTGTATGGTGCTGTTGAACCTGGTATGCTTAGACTGGCATTAATGAATAGTCATACACGGCCATACTCTATTGAGAAAAGCCGCATAGCTGAGAACCATATGGTGCTATAGTCAATCTTAACTATTTCACATGTCCGTTTTTTTAGCTCGCAGTATAATTGGCAGGTAGTTGCAATTATTTCCATTTTCCTGTATATATCTAAATCATCTATAATTTTTCTGTGGGATAACTTAGGTTATATCACCATGTGTGTTTGAAAGTTTGTAATGTTGAACACATTTCCACTGCTGGTTTTATGTTTCAGGTCTCGCATCTATGGACTTAACTCAATTGATGTGGAGGTGAAATCTTATCTGAGCCTACTTCTTGAAGAGGTAGCTTGCTTTTGTTTTACATACACTTTTTGGAGCATGATGTACCACAGACAGTTGCAATCATTCTACCAAACATTTCAGGTAATCAATCCATTCTACATATTCCAAATTGGAAGCATCACCCTATGGATTCTGGACATTTACTACTACTATGCTACCTGCATTCTCATCATATCCGTCGTTTCCATTGGAGTGTCTCTCTACGAGACGAAAAGGGTAAGCGAACTCGTGCAATGTAAGGATTGAAATTGAGGGCATTCTAAAGGTTGTGCACCTTCTGACAGAAAAATTGGTGTGAGGTGGCACTTTTTTTATATAACCTGTTACAAATATGTTCATTGCGTCATATAATAAACCAGCAAAATTGGCAGTTGAACCCTGCAGCTAGAACATTTCAATGTGTATTCGACTGGTCAGTTTTACACGAAACTGTGGTGTGAAGCTCTCTCTCTGAACAGATGTATAAACAAAAATTAGACCAGCAGCAGCAGCAGCAGTGGAGGTGACAGGTAGCCATGTTTGCAGCGGTTGTGCAGAGATGATTCGAGCTATAGCATAGCTTTACTGCGCTAGTATGCATTATGGTGCTGACAGTTAAAATATAGGACACTAATAAAATTCACAAAAAATTGTGCGATAGTCTAAAGAGGGTAACTGAAACGAAAAAGTAAGACAAATGTTAGTGTCACAGTTTCTCATTCAAGAATTAATGAATCATGTCATTCTTGTTAAAGATTGATCAATGCCTTTAATGTTTGTTATGTACAACATACCATTTAATCACACTTTCAAATAATGTTTTAGTGCACAATAATAAGGTGCTGCCTTTCCTCATTCATTTTACTGCATAAGGAACGTTAAGACATTCCACGGTTCCCTTCGCAAACTTCAAAGTAAAAAACAAGACCACTGCTAGAATTTTCGAAGAGATCCTTAATTGGTACTCATTGAGGTGGTTTGTCAGCAGTGGTATCAATAGGGTCAGCGAAACCCGGGGCGGTGGCCCGCCATGACCCCTCCCCCTCCCCCACCACTCTCGTGGCCCGCCATGAGACCCCCCCCTTTCACTGCCCAGCTGCACCACCACCCCGCACCCCCCTCCCCCCCCTAGTGACGCCACTGGTTGTCTCAGCCCAAAGTCATTAAAGGAATGTTGAATACAGCCTCATCTCCAACATATTGAATTGTGCAGCTAAAGAAGATTTCTTTTTGTCAAATACAATGCCTAAATAGAGGTTATTGTGACAATGAATTCTTGCTAATAGTTCATAAGCTAAGTCTATGGCATGGCACTGCATTAAGTTTGGTTTATAGCAGGGTTGTGCGAATATTCGAAATTTCGAATAGTAGTTTAAAATATGCTTTTCGATATTCGCTTCGAGAAGAACTGCACTATTCACGTTTTTCGAAGTGTTGATTGCCGCGGGTTAGCCCCGTTGAGTGTGCTTCTTACCGAGCACCGGTGCACTGTGGAGAAGCAACCCGCGGAAGGAGCTCCGCGGGTGTTGCTTCTCTGCATTACATTGGTGCTCGGTAAGAAGCGCACTCAACGGGGTAACCCGCCGCGATAAACACTTGGAAAAAGTATGAATATCGCAATTGCGTGCTTGGAAGAAAAGCATAAATTCAAAGCGGGATGGTGCACGCATGCCGGCTGTATTTGAAAATAAATTTAAACTTTGTGAATGTGTATAGGCTCCTTGCACTGACGTCACATCGCATACTTTTCCCCACCATGAAAAGGAGGAGAGGGAAGCTGCTTTTGTAAGAATTTTTGAGTGACGGGTTAATCTTCTATAATCTTCTGGGGGAGAATAGCGACGCCTGTGCAAATCCGGGAGGCACAAAGGAGGATCCTGATAAGAGGGGAGCTCCTTCTTCCCCTTTTCTCTGGAGGGCATCGGAAATGACGTCCAGGTGCAAGAAGCCTATATCTCCATTGTGGTAAAAGTTTCCAAATTAAACTGACTAACTTATGCAAGAGTATATGTTCGGCAGAGATGCCCTTACATCCTGCGTTCATCATGCGCGCTTATTTCTTTTTAGAGCGCAGCTCTTAGGCGCCCGTTCCGGCTTAAGCGGCATCGATGTCGGCGTAATTGCGCGGTGCATTATGGGACGCGTGACGTCATTGATGACGTCATCAGTGATGATGCGGATGCCGATGATGTCATCAGTGACGTCACTGATGGCGTCATCGGCATCCGCATCGTCAGCGTCATCATCACTGATGACGTCATCGTCATCGTCACGTGACCCCCCAGGTCATGTGACACCCCCCCAGGAACCCCCGAGGTCACTTGACCCACCCCCAGTACCCTCCCCTCCTCCTCCTCAAGAGCTGCGCTCTAATTCGGCGTTACAAGGAGTTGTAAACGGCTTTCACTTTTTTAACTCGAGATTAAACAAAGAATATTTTATATAGTAAGATTTGTAAATTCACTCACTTGGGTATAGTTGCCCATCTCTCTAGGGTTCATTTCATGTCAAATATGTTATTTACTTGCCATCCCAAGATATCAGACCTTCTGAGGTCACAGTTCATAAATATAAATAGATTAAACTTAGCTTATAAATTAGCAAGTGGAACAACCTTCACGAGTTTAGCTGGGTTTTCGTCTAAGCATTATGCGATGGTAGTGAAAGACGTGGAAAAACTATTTGATATTTAAATCGAAAATATTCGGCCAAAACCACTGTTCGCTTCGAACTCAAAATCCACTATTTGCACAGGACTAGTTTAAAGCACTGACAGTACAGGGTATCCTGCTCATTTTGTAATTTCTTCCAAATCGTAGGAATGTATTACAAAACAACAGGACTGAACAAAGAAATCGGAGCGTCAATTGTGGGTAAAAAGTTTGCTATAAAGTGAACCTTTCTATGTGGTTTTTCAGCAAAGGAAACTTCTGAAAAGCATTGTTTCCCATGCCAATGCAGGAACAGTGCTCGTCATTCGGTCGGAACACGGTGGGTGCATTTTCAAACGTTCCCATGGTTTAAAGTTAAAGGAGTCATAAATACTGCTCTAGATTACATCTAAATGCATATCTTGATCCAGAAGTCAGAAAATGTTTATGAACCAGCTTTTTGTGGTTCCTATTAGAACCCCCTAACGTTTTTTTCTTATTATTTTTGTGGCTCATAACTTTAAATAGTGTAATGAAGCATCTTAAAAAAGATGTGCAAATATAAGATTTTGACTAGAGATTGAAATTAATAATGAAAATCGACTGCAGATTGAGTATGAGTACTAAAAATTGACTGCAATCTAAATCTGAGCATTTTTAATAAAAAAATTGTTTATCGCAAATTGAGCTGTAGATTTATATCATAGGTAAATGTGGATTTGTGTTAATGTGCCCGGGTGCTTTCTTTGCGTGTTTTCCCCTTACTTGTCTTCCTTATAAGGGCACTGTTATTATTTAGATGCATGCCAACTGTCAAATTCAACATCAACTCAACTTATATCCACGCTTAAATATTAGAAAATTATGTAGGTATTAATTTTGTCCAACTTAATATTTTGTTTTCTGTATATACTATACTCACTGACGGGTGAGAATGGCAAGGAGGTCCTTGGGTAAGTCCCGCCTTCAGCGCGAGCTTCTTAGCGTCAACAACATTTTGGCGTTTGTGAGCATCGAGTGTGCACCACTCGCGGCCAGAGTGCAGCGGAAGGCAACGAGCACGTGCTGGAAGAGACATCCTGTTGTTTTCCTCCCATCAGCACCGTAATTGAGTGTGCGTTTAATTACCGGAGCACAGAAATGGAGGAGGTTCCCTCGTCCTGCCTGGTTCCCGGTGATCTCATTTGCGTGCCGCCCTCCGGCTGCATCATGTCCTGCGACGCCGTGCTCACAGCGGGGAACTGCCTGGTCAACGAAAGCATGCTTACAGGTAGGGACGATTCACTAAAAATAAACGTTGCTGCTGCAGCAATTTTTTTTTTTTTTTGTAACACATTGGTGTTTGCGTTACAACATCTCGTGATCTCTTACGGTGAGAGGACACACCACTGGCACAATCTGTGAAGTGGCCCTGGAGCTGCATTTCACCGGAGTGAAAAGTTTTTTGCAGGATCTGGTCATTTATAATGTTGACGAAAGTATTTCGAGCAAAAAAATGAAAGAATCAGGTGCAAAAAAAAAAAAAGGTATCGTATGGAAATTGCAAGCGTTTCACGGCTATTTGATAGAGGGCGTCGTCGTGTATCTCTCGTCGTAAGAGATCTCAACAGTCGTAAGCAGTTGCAAATGTGTGAGCGTGGTGTGAGGCAGCTGCCTTTAGCTGAGGCAGGCTATCGAGTGTCCACGTGGAAGGTGATACTACAAAAACAAAGAACGTAGAATACTTATGACCTAAATAAAACATAATAAATTATATAGGCCGTATAACACGTTAACTCTTGACAGTATTGGCGGCATGCGCAAACTACAGGGGGCGCTTCTCCAACTATCATCATCATTGTTTGTGACATCAAAACCCATTTCACGTGTTGTGTTTATTCCGTGAAGTGATATTTGTAGTTGGACATTTTACCAAAGCTTGAAAAACGTGGCACGTGCAGTCGTGTTGACACACTTTTGACGCTGAGGTGTCGAAGCGCTCGGATAGGGTGTGTTCTCTACCCCAGTACAAAGAGCTGGATACTGAAAATAGAATATCCAGCGCTTTACCCCACTACCACGTTCGCCATGGCAAATAGGGTGTATTTTTTATTATGATTCGACCAAAATAAAACTGAGAAAGGAATGTCTCATCAAATTGCAAATAGGAAAGCGAAATTCAAGAACCTCTTGCATGTGTAGTAAACACTTCAATGAAAGCGACTCTGTGTATTCTGTTGGCTCCAATGTGTTCTGTGAGTGCTGGTGTCTTATATTAGTTCAGAGTTGGTTCCTTCTTAAGTTTTGTATACAGGTAAACAAACATTTCCTCAAAATAACTGCAGAAAGAAGTGGTGGCTGGCTTTCAGAGTCGCTTCAACTAAATCCGTGCTTATTCACCAAGTCGGCGCAAAACGTGTGAGGTCCCCCGTGATCTATGTTTGTTATATCTAGTAAATTGGTGACACTTCAGCGTCCCAAAAAATGAGGTATACACCTGCTATGAATTACTACCATGTGAATACCTAAATAATTGCGCATAATCCTTAGTAAAAACTGGATAGATCAAATTAATCAATTGCTTGAATTTGCCGGGCCATGGCCAACAATTTAGAAGTGTATGAAAATTTCTGCTTTTTTTTCGAGCAGAAGTCACGATGTGACAAACTTCTTTACCACATATTTGATGAGAGAGGAGCTAAGCATCAGTTTCTGATGAGCATTTGCTGGTCAGCAACTGTCGAGTCCCACTTGGATAAAAGCGTCGGTATCGGCAAGCTCAACGTAGCTAAAAACAAGTGTGTGGCGCTTTGCAACACAACTGTGCATGCTTGCACAGTTAAGATGACAGCACGTCATTTACTCAGGTGAATGCAAAACCGTTTTCTAGAGGAGCCTCCAGAGATAAAAAAACAAGAATCAGATGGGCTGTGAATAGCCCTGACGCATGCCGCACAAGCTGTATGTGAAACTCCAAACTTGTTTTGAACGTTCTAATTTTTTTTTAGAAAGCAATTTTGAGGCATTTTTATTAATTATAAAGGTCACTCACAATAACATCATACAGGCCGTTTTTAATCCATTACATAGCACGTCGTCTGCTCGCATCCTACTCCCCACTCTGTCACAGGAGAGTGGCCGCAAGGTGGCGCCACCAAAACATCTAGTCACCAATAATGCAGCAAAAGTAAATCCATACAAAGGGAAAAGAACTAATACTTCAGAAAGATTTTTTTAACTACAGTAGCGGCAAGGAATAAAGAGGTGGCACAAACGTGTTTTAATCACTCTTAGGACAAGTAGATACCCAGCTATACCTAATCGGGGGATTTATAAATATTTTTGCTATGTACAAATATCTTTTCTTCAGTCGGGAATATTTAACGCAGGTTGTCAGGGCATCTCTGCCTAACATATAGTCATGCATGATAACTTGTTCAATTTTTATAATTTGATTGCATTGTAGATATTACATTTACAAAGATTTCGTTTCTTTTTAAATACACCAGACACATGCATGTAATATCCCGCTTTGAAAGTGCTTTCCTGAGCACGCTGCTGCAATATTTGCACTTTAAAAAGTGTTGATTGTGGCGTTTTCACCCCATTAAGTACTCTTCTCACTCAGCATTCATGCACTGGGAAGGAGAAACTACAGCAAAAGCGAGCTCCTCGCATGGTGCTTCTCCGTAGCGCATCGGTGCTTGGCAAGAAGCACGCTCAACGGAACTAACCTGCCACGATTAACACTTTGAAAAATAGTATCGCAGTTTATCTCGAAGCAAATAGCGTGTTAGTCAAAACTACTATTAGAAAATTAGAATGCTCGCACACACCAGAAATTTCTCAAAATAGGATTGTTGAGAAAAAAAATATATATATATTATTTTTGGGAACTAACTGCCTGCCACAGCAGGCGTCTGGAGTGCGAAAAGAAGCATAATTAGGTAATTAATTAACAAAAAGGACTAATCAAGCCATGGCAGATGTCAGGAATTTTAATAAACACACTACGGTAGTTATGTAGATAATTAAAATTCAGTAATTATTACTTTTAATAGTAAATTTTGTTTAGTCAGCCAGCGAATTGGTATTTTTTTTCTTTCGTAATCCCTGATGTCTGTTAGTTTGTTCCCGAAAAGCTTTATTTTTTTTTCACCCACCCTATTTTCAGAAATTTTTGAAAGTCTGAAATTCTATACACCTGCTACATTTGCCATGTTCAAACGAAGCCTAGCCTTTATTCCCTACTTTTTCATCTCCTCATGAGGGCGTGCAGAATACCTGTCATTTTGATGTCACAAGCCTTCCATTGCCTTGGTCGTTACAGTGTAGCACAGGGCTTGATAACACTTGGCAGAATATTTGTGCCCACTTCAACTGACATTGCTGATTTCTTTCTTTTTTTTTCAGGTGAAAGCATTCCTGATGTAAAGACTCCCCTTTTGCCTTATAACGAAGAGTTTTCACCGGAACTGCACAGGAGGCACGTGCTGTTCAGCGGCACCCAAGTCATCCAGACTCGTTACTATGGCAGCAGCAGGGTGACAGCAGTGGTAATCCGCACAGGTCAGGCATTAGACATCTTTACATCACTCAATATTACCTCTGAAAAACATAAAATTAAAAATAACAGGAAGAAGAAGGAACTCCATTTTCCAAGTTTGCAGAATGGTGTGTGTGTGTGAAGAAAACAAAGTTAAAAAGTCTACAAATATATTAAAGTATAGTATGCTTTATAACAAACTTCCCTACTTCCAGAAATTTGTCCATCTGTCGGTCCATCCGTCTGTGTGGCCGTGCATACCTCATGGCGAGGCATGTCGTCAGCAAAGCGGTTTGGTTGCCCATCTTAAGTAAAACAATGTACACAAGCACTCGCTCGGAATTAAGCCAATATATACGCATCTCCCACTACGAATCAAACCTAGAACCTCTCGGTCCACAGCCCAGTGCTCTGCCTCTGTGCGGCTAAGGTTAATGCCCAGTGCCTCGTTCTATGGTTACCACATTTCAATACTTTCTTTAGTGCATGGTGATGTTGTAGAGAAGGGTGGTGAAAATTTATAAACAAGATGTTTTTGATTTCCCAAATTGACTTATTAATGACTTCTAAACAAATTTTCAGCGATTCCTCAATAGGTACCTAATGCATTCTGTAAATTAAAGCTATTTAGAAATAAAGTTTGCTGCCATCTGTTTTCTGCATACTTTGTTCCACTGATCTATGCGATGTGTTGTGGAAGTATTCCATGGTGTCACAAGATAAGTTGCAATATTGAACAGAGATATCTTGCAGGCTTTTCAACAGCCAAGGGATCCCTGGTGCGATCCATCCTGTTCCCTCAGACCATGTGCTTCAAGTTCTACAAGGATGCCATCATGTTTGTCCTCCTTCTCTTTGCCATGGCCAGCGTGGGCATGGTGTTCACACTCTACCTCTACATCAAAAGACACGTGAGTCGCCTTGCCTTTTCTTTTCTACATTCTCCGGAGGATTAGTTGAATTTAATTTAATGGCAATCCCTGCAACTCAATTTCTCATGACCTGAATGTTTGCAACAGCCCTGCATGTTTCACTGACATTTCATGAATGATATATCAAGGACATGTTCTACTGACTGAAGCAGGGGCACATACGTTTATATAAAATTTGTGTTTGGAGATTTCTGTTTATCCTTTGTCCCTCTTGTTCCCCTTCTCCAGGGATTACTATCGTTTATTCTGTCCAGCTCGCCTGCAACTTTGCATTAATATCAATTTCATTGTTTATTCAATCTGGAAAGTGTAATCATTGCAGCTAAAAATGCATTGAATGATGGACTTGAAAGGGTCATGAATCATGATGTCGATCCTGATGCCTGTTAGATTCAATCTGGAAAGTGTAATCACTGCAGCTAAAAATGCATTGAATGATGGACTTGAAAGGGTCATGAATCATGATATCAATCCTGATGCCTGTTAGTTTTGGTATGAACAAGCAGCATGCAAATTCGTGTTTATGCACTGTCCACTAACAAACATTGCATTGTCTAAACATCTACACATTGTTCATTGTTTGTCGACTCCTGTCATGGAACCACACATGTGCTCGTCAGCCATGTTTATTGCAAGAGCCCCGAACCGCGCTAGCCGCCACTGGCCACCTAGCGGGAGCCAACAGAAACAGCTACAATGTCATATTGTAACATCCCCTTTCTTTTGGGAGTGTCGAATTAACAGTTTCTTAAGGTACATAGTCCTTCAGATAGTTCGGTACTCGGCGTTCACGAACTGGTCGGGTACTTGGGCTGCTTGGACCCCCTGATGTTGCCTTCACCGGATTGGTCTGCGGCTCGGCGACACAGCTGTCTCCTGCTGGGCCTTCATCCTGATGGTGGCTTTCGGTCTCGTCGTTGTCCACATCGGTTTCTTCGTAACCATTCCATGTTGGGGCTGGTACCTTCCGCAGGAAGACTCTATTTCGCCGAAGCACGTTTCCATTCGTTTCAACATCATACGATCTGTTCTTTGCCCTGTGCACGATTACTCCCTTGTCCCATGTGCGTTTTCCTGTAGGTTGGATGCGCACATTGTCTCCTTGGTGTAGTGGCGGTAGATCTTTCGCCTTTGCATTGTAATGGTTCACCATTTTGGTCCTCAATAGTTGTTTTTCACGCTTGCAGTTGATGATCCGTGGACGTAGCAGCATGGTCGTGGTAGGGAGGGTGCTTCGGGTTCTCTTTCCCATCAGTAGCTGCGCAGGGCTGGCATTTAGTCCTTGTCTCGGAGTGTTCCGATACTCCAGTAGTGCTGGGTAAGGGTCACTTCCATCCATCATTGCTCGCCGTAGTATCTTCTTTGCTGTTTTTACAGCAGCTTCAGCCATGCCGTTGGACTGCGCATGTCCTGGGCTCGATGTCACGTGTTCGAAGTCCCATTCCCTTGCAAACTTTGCAAACTCTTCACTCGAAAATTGCGGACCATTGTCGCTCACAAGAACTGATGGACTGCCATATCTTGCAAAGTGCGCTTTCATTTTCCTGATAACCGCGGCTGATGTAGTCGATCGCAGTTGGTCTACTTCAAAGAATCCACTGTAGTAGTCTACGATCACAAGGAATGTTTTTTCTTTGCATTCCATGAGGTCTGCACCCACTCGCTCCCATGGCTGGCTTGTCATAGGGTGGGGCTTCAGAGTTTCCTTCTGTTGTCTGTCGGAGTGAGCTTGGCATATCTCACATGCCGTGATGTAGTCTTTCAATTCCGAGTTCATCTGTGGCCAGAATACACATTCTCGTGCTCTTCGAAGTGTGCCTTCCACGCCCATGTGCGATGCATGAAGTTTCTTCTTGATCTCGTCGCGCAATGTAGCGGGCACGACAAGTCGCTGTCCTTTGTAGATGATGTTACTTTCAACAGTTAGTTCGTCCCGAAAAGTGAAGTAGGGCTTCTCCTCCGGTCGGACGTCGCGCTTCGTGTCAGGCCATCCTCTTAGGATTGTTGTTTTCACTCTCTGTAGGACTGGGTCTTTGAGTGTTGCCTCCTTGATCTTCTGTATTGTCTCTGCTGACATTGGGAGGTAGTTCACAACGTTGACATCAGCAAACTGTTCTGGCGTTCCAGTCTCTTGTAGATATGCCCTTGACATAGTGTCCGCCAGGACGAGCTCTTTCCCTGGTCGGTACTCTATTGTGATGTCATACCTTTGAGTCTGGAGGAGCATTCCTTGCAGTCGTCTGGGGACCTGATCTAGTTGCTTGCCAGAGATTGACTGTAGAGGCTTGTGGTCCGTGATGACTCTCGTATGGCGACCAAAGGTGTACTGATGAAATTTGCCCAGTGCAAAGACCACTGCCAGCATCTCCTTCTCGATTTGTGCGTATCTGCACTCTGTTGGAGTCAGAGCTCTGCTTGCAAACGACACAGGTTGTCCCTCTTGAAGGAGGGCGGCTCCCAATCCCTTTTCGCTTGCGTCGCACTGCACTGTCAGTTCCTTCTTGGGATTGTAGTAGGCGAGGATCGGAGCTGTCATGACCAGCTGTTTTGCTTCCTGGAATGCTTGTTTCTGCTCCTTTCCCCATGCCCATGGCTCGTCCTTGTTGGTTAGTCTTCTTATGGGTTCCAAGATCTGCGATATCTTTGGTAAGAACCTTGCTAAGTAGTTGATCATACCGCACAGTCTCATGACTCCTGGGACATCTGTCGGTGATGGCATATCCTTGATGGCTTTCACTTTTTCTGAATCCAGCCTCAGCCCATCCTTTGTCAGTTGGTGTCCCAGGAAGACCATCTTGTCTCTTTTGAACTCAGTCTTTGTCTCGTTAAGCCTGATGCCAAGCGTCTGGCATCGCCGCAGCAGGTTCTCAAGATTGCGATCATGATCACGCTCTGCCTCTTCCGTGCTGGCTCCTACACCACATACCAGGATGTCATCTGCAACACAGTGGACACTCTTCAGGCCGTCCAGCGCTGCTTGTAGACGCTTTTGGAAGATCTCACTGCTCACCGCAAGTCCAAACGGAAGCCTTAGCCATCTGTAGCGACCTGCTGGGGTTTGGAATGTTGTTAGCATGCTTGACTCTTTGTCTAATACACACTGCCAATATCCATCTCGGAGATCCAGCTTTGTGAAGACCTTTGCTTTCGCTAGCTCCGGCAAGATGTCGTCTAAGACGGGGAGTGGATGCCGTTCTCTTCCTAGTGCTTTGTTGAGTGCTTGCGGGTCTATGCAGATTCGCAAGTCGCCTGCCTTCTTTGTTGCGATCACCATGCGGCTCACCCATGTCGTCGGCTCTTCCACTTTTGTTATGACGCCTCTTTCTTCCATCTGTTGCAGCATCGTTGCAAGTTGGGGTTTCACACTGACCGGCACTCTGCAGCCTGTCACTGCTTTTGGTTGTGCTTCTGGGTCAGTGACCAGATGGACTTTTCCTGGGAGTGTTCCTAGGGCTGATCCAAACACGTCTGGGTACCTCTTGACAATATCATTTCTGGTGGCTACACTTGCTGTTCCCTTTTCTACCTTTGCCACCAAGCGATAATCGATGGCAATGAGGCCCATCTTTTCTGCTGTTTCTCTCCCAACAAGAGGTGTGAGCTCTTCGTCCACGACAATGAATTCCACCTTGTGTTTCTTGCCATTCTTCGTGGTAGCATCCAACTTGCACTTTCCTGCTGGAGTCACTGTGCTGTCATTCCACATTCTCAGAGTTGTTCTTGTAGGCACAATCTGTTCAGGTCTCACATCCTTGCTTGTGATGACGTTTACAGCAGCACCACTGTCGACTTGAAATTTCAACTCATTGCCGTTGATGCGCAGTGTTGTGAATATCGATTTCTTTGTGTCACTCCTGCTTATGGCCAGGATCTCTTCGTCTGAGCTCTCGCTGGCTTCCACATTTGCCACATTCTTGGCTCTACACTGTGCTGCAAAGTGATTCTTTCTCTTGCACTTGTTGCACGTTTTCTTCCACGCCGGGCACGCTTGCTTCGTTCTCTCATGGTTCCCGCCACAGTATCCACAGTTGTGCTGCTGCGGTGTCTGTTTTGGCGGCTTTTTGGAGTTGACTCTGTGACGCGTTTCCTTCACGCCATGCACGCTGTCGGTCGGGGTAGCTCCGTTCTTGAATGCCTTCAGTTGAGACTTCGTCGTCTCTTGTGCCAGGCAGATTTGCACCACCTTTTCAAGCGTCGGGTTATCGATCTTCAAGATGTCGGCGCGCGCTTTTTCATCGTTAGTACCAACGACAACTTGGTCTCTGATCATTTTGTCCCGCTCCGCCCCAAAGTTGCAGTCTCTTGCTTTCAATTTGAGATCCGTAAGAAAACTTTCGAACGTCTCTTGTTGTTGAGTACGGCAGCGGAACACATACCTGGAGTAGACTTCGTTTTGCTTCGGCGCAAAATGGCTGCCCAGTTTCGTGAGCACGTTTTCGTAGTCGAGCTCTGGGTGTGGTCGTGCCGTTGTCGGAGTTCCAAAGTCGATTGTGTTGTAGGCATCGAGTAGCGCTGGACCGCCGACGGTTAGAAGTATAGCCACCTTCTGTTCGTCCGGCTTGCTTGCCGTTTCTGTAGCCTTCAGATAGAAGTTGATCGCCTGCTTGAACGCCCGCCACTGCTCGGCGGCGTTGCCGGATGCGGAGAACTTCGGCGGTGGTGCCAGTCTCTCCATCACTTCTTTATCGGGGCACAGATGGTCAGCGACTCACTCGTTTTCCTTTTCTCAACGTTTAGGATCGACGATGACCACTTCTGACACCATGTTCATTGTTTGTCGACTCCTGTCAAGGAACCACACATGTGCTCGTCAGCCATGTTTATTGCCAGAGCCCCGAACCGCGCTGCCGCCACTGGCCACCTAGCGGGAGCCAACAGAAACAGCTACAATGTCATATTGT
>JAZHYW010001281.1:0-27480 GCA_037355805.1 Ixodes ricinus
GTTCAAGGTAATTTATTTTTTATTTTTTGTTAGTATCACAAAATGAACATATGGGAATAAAAAATTGGCGGCTGTATTTCTATCAATTGATCAAAACGTCATATACAGAATTGCAACGTATGGTAAAATGTGGGTTTTCGTGGCGCTTTTGTATTGACACTATGATTAACCATGTGTCACGTGACGTCATGGTGTCAATACATGTTGTCAAGTAATGTCACGTGACCTCGTGACGTCACGTGACTCACTGCGTCAACTTGATTTAATTTGAGGAAGTCACTAGATGTATTAACCTTGCTGACAGCGTGACGTAACATTACATTACGATTTTGCACCGAGAGTCACGTGACACCGTGACGTAAGCGATTTTCATAACCCCTAGTCGAGTGCTCGGGTTCATGACAATCAGCGTCGCCAAACATTCAGGTAGCGGCTCATGTTCAATTAAATATGATAATAGCCCAACTCTAAAAATATTTGAAGCTCAGCCCAAGCTTTCGCTTTCCAAACCCTAGTCGAATAGGGCATGACTATGATGAACACTGACGGTATACGTATAATTAGCGTTAGATCACGTGGCCGCTTGTTCAAATGGCGAGTTGAGGAGGGGATCGACAGCCGTCTCTTTCCTTTATTTTTTCTGCGTCTGCTATTGCGCGGTGGGGGAAAATAATGCATGTTTTCGCAAGCTATCAACGTCAGGGGTTACTTCTTAACAGTATTTATTGAAAGTACAAAACATGTTGCAAGACCAATTTTACATCATTGAGGCACCCAAACATTTTTTCGTTGTCGCTCAACTGCATTCGAAAGATGTCCCCGATAATAGAAGTATTAAAATGACTAAATGCGACTTAATAATATGAAGTTACATAGAACTACATGTGTGTACAGAAGGAATACCTAAAAAAAAAAGATTTTAGTGCCCTCAGAGGGACAGCCGAACGTTGGCAGTCGCTGTAAATCTCACACGAGCGTCGTTCTCAAGTTATTGCCCAAGTTTCGACCCCCTGTGTATTTTGCTTAAAGAAGCTACAAAAAGATTTCTATACATCACTAAATTCTACTCAGGATCGCTCCCTAACGTTAATAACTGATTGAACTTGGCTTTGCTCTTTTTTCTAGGCAATGGCAGTCGCCAAACAAATTAGAGAAATATTAGCATCGTTCATTCCCTCAACTCGGGGCCAGAAGCGGCCACGTGGCCTGGTGCCTGTCTTATGCCGCCAACGTTAATCATACCCCCGCGCTGGGGTTGGAAAGGAAGAAAACGCGTTCTGAGCTCCAGGCATTGTTAGAGTTCGGCTATTCTCATCACCGCAGTGGATGGACACGAGCCACTACCCAAGTGTCCGCCGAGGCATTGCTTGTTACGAGCCGATGTACAGTGCTCACGCAGTTCTCCTGTCCAATCCATGAGCCGCGCATGACTATTCAAGCACAGAGAATTGTTACGGCGCATGACTATTCAAGGACAGGGTTGTAAAGTGAGGGCCCAAAACAAGTGCAGGTAAAACCGAATATAACATTAGCCTCCCGAGGCAGTATTTCGCGAAGTTTCGAGCTCATGGAAGCTGATAAAATGTTATTTATACTGAGATATTAAGTATCTTTGTCTCTCCTTCGGCCTATTTATATAAAATTATAAATTTCATTGCGTGCATCTTTACGCATCTCTTTTTGCAGTAATGTGTTCTGTAAGGGATTATTTTGGAAAATAACGTTAATTATTTCTTTCTTTTTGAACATTTCATGTATTTGACTTCCAATCTGTCATGTGAGCACAGAGCCCTTTTTGGCGTACCCTGCAACCCGATGTTTCACACTGCCAATCAGCAAACAGAAAAACACTTTTTCGCAGACTCCACAGCTCGCGTAGTTCCGAGTATCGTCCTCCCGCGTCGGTCTCAAGCGGTTATGTGAACTTTATAAAGTAAAATTTATTGATCGTTATAAAAGTATATTTAATTACTAACTCAATATTTGACAACATAAATAAGGCGCCGACCACCCTAAAGCAATGCCCCCTAATTATCTGAAAGGTGTTCTGCCAATCTTTTCCGGCGTTTTATCCTCGAAAGGCACATTGTAAGTGATATGGGACAGCCTTACACACATTCCTGATTTTGAAGCTAATTTAAATAACTATGTGTTCCTCACTCATATAACTTCTCAAACATATAGAAGTCTGTTATTGCCTCTTTTATGTGGTGAGCATTACTTTTAGGTGTCTGTGGGCTGGACAAAAGCAAAGTAAACAAGGGCGCGCGGCGAAACTATGACGATTACGCACGCAAACTGTCAGAAAGTGTCCAATTAAGTAGCTGCCATGTCGAGTAGAACGTAAAATACCACTTCGTTTTACTTAACAAAAAAGAATCTTCGAGGACGTCTAAGCTTCGCCTTTAAAAGTTGAAGGCGATAGCCTTAACGGGCCTCGTTTGCATCGCCTTCTCATTTGCCGCGAAAACGTGCCTAGCTGGGCCTAGTCAAAAGCGTCTGACTCGCAACCGAAGGGTCGTGAATTCGAATCCCGCCTAAAATTCTTATTTTTTTTTAAAGCAAAGGAATTACTTTAAAAAGGGAAATCATTTAAGACATGCGGCGACCTTTAATTCGCATTACATGTCATGTTTTAATCACCCTCATTCCACGCGTGATGTCATGTTTCACGTGAGCATTATGGGTTGTTTTAAATTCTTGCGCGAGGGCATGTAGCTCTGACGTCACCACCCTATCGACGAATAAAGATTTTCCAGTCATGCCACCGGCATCGGCTTTTCTGCGGCATGAGCTCCTTAACGCTATCCGTTAAAATCATCAATTAGCAAGGGTGATGCTCATTTGCAAATTAAATTGACCGACATCTTGTCAAGTACAAACCTCAACAGCCAGGCTATGCCAGCTTCTCCTGAAGAAGATCGACGGGCGATCTTCTTCTCTCAAAGCCGTAACCTTCGGCGTGCCTCAGGGCAGCATACTGGGCCCTCTGCTCTTTAATATTTTTATAAACGACGTGGTAAAGGTTAGTACTCTTGCACAGTTTGTAATATATGCCGACGACACCAGCCTTTTTGTGTCGGGCGTAGACGCAGAAAGCTTAATTATTAAGGCGAACGATATTCTCCGCAATTTGGCAGACGGTCTGAGGTAAATTGCCTTAATATTAATGTAAACGAAACCAAGGCACTCGTATTTTGGTCATTGAATAAGCACGTCTCCTTCACTAAATCCCTTACTTTAAGTGGTACAGTAATCGATATAGTTAAGCACCACAAAACGCTGGGCTTAATTTTCTCTGAGCATCTGTCGTGGGATCGCCATATTGATAATTTGGTCAGCAGGTTGTGCAGAGTCATTGGCGTTATTAGAAGATGCCGCTCAATATTGCCTGTTAACATTAAACTCATGATTTATCATGCCCTTTTCTGGTCTCATATAAATTATTGCCACCTCGTGTGGGGCACAAAACAACTTCGAAGTTAAACAAAATACTGTTACTTCAAAAAAGATACTACGCATCATCGCGGACGTACACTACCTATATCACACTAAACCGCTGTTCGAAAAATTCAAGATTATTGCCATTACAAATATGCAAGTGTATCGTCTTTTGTATGCTTTCCTTTTCGGAACAAATGAATTCATTGAATTTCTTTGGCGCACCTCGGACCTGAATAAAAAGGAAATCTCGATCAGTATGCGCTGCTCTGAGATATGGTATGTTCCTCATTTCCGCACGAATAATGCTTTACAATCCCTTCGCCATATGTTACCTTCTCTATTTAACAGGTTCCTTCTAGGAAACATATATATTATACTTTCTGACTAGAGCTGAATTGTATACGTGTTTTATCTAACGCGGATGTCTCTGTATGACATTTTTTCTTTTTCTCTTTTTCGCATAATATGCTTGCTGCCGAACGTTCCGGCGCCCTCACTTGTTTACTCTGTTTATTGTTACTTGAGTACATGCCTAGTTGGTCAGAGAAACTCTATATGTTGTTTAACGAGTCTTTTCAATGTATAACACTTTTCAGCCAGATTGCTATGCTTGTTTTGCTTTAGGGCCCCAGACCCAGTCAAGTTACCATATGGTAGCTTTTTGTCTGGAGGCCCGCCAGAGTAAATTTGTGGAAATAAAGATTTCATTTCATTTCATTTCATAACAAAATGATCACTTGGGCAAGCGCTATTTTGGGCCAGATTCGATCTGAGGGCGAAGGTGCGTATAGATTAGAGTGAACAATTGCGATTACTCCTCGCTGCATGATTTTTCGCATGCATGCGGTGCTGAGTGTAAACAATGTTTGGTTAGAGCAACAAGCATTTTGATTGCCGCTCGGTGTTTCTATAAAAAATAGACTGAAGGGAATTATTCTAAAACTTTTGTGACATTTTGAAACTTTCATTGCTTTTAGCTCGGTTGTGTCGTCATCTTATACATATATATTGTGAAGCGTATTTCGTAAACCATATTTCGTAATATATATGGCCACGAGGTGCTCATTTTATAATTTTATGTGACGTGTTTCGTTCCTTGGTTCAAGGACAGAATCACGATTTCACTTTTAATACTGCGACACGAAGTTGTACCAATCGCGGGTATTTTAGGTGAGCTACCACACTTCGCGACAATATTTTATACCGTGTAAATAAATCAGCTTGAACTTTAGAATTTTACTTAAACACGAAGAAAGGACAAAATATACAGTATAGTTCTAAATTTCAATCTGACATATTTACAGGTATGTACCAACAAGCTCAACTCTTCACTCTTGTATTTAAACATATGGATTCAGGTAAAATATATGTTACTGGTAAACAAAGGGATGTCGAGTCGTATGAACACGACGTTATGTACGTCAATTTAGATTCTCTTCTACTCTTGCGTCAAAGTTAAATAACTGAATTTTATATTTTGCTACCTAGATACAAAAGTAAATTGCACGGGCGATCGAAGAAACAATATAGTTAATCGTTTCACGGCGTAAATAGTGTATAGGGCCGGAACAACGCGGAAAATATATTCTCAATTTAGCGGTTCAAACCGGTTCGAACCGGTTCGAACCGGTTTGAACCGTTATTTTTGCTCCCGGAACTGAACCGGAACCGAACCGAAATCCGTGAACCCGAACCGGAACCGAACCGATAAAAATTTCGGTTCGACACTCTGCCTGCGAGAGCAGTTCAATCGAAACACCGCGCGGGCTGGCTAGAGGCTGCCTTCTCCGACATCCACGAGACAGGAGTAGCGCAGACGCTGCGGGCGGCACGTGAACGGCGCCATCTCTTTCTGCCGAGCAAATATGGTTGGCGGCAGAAGAGTTTTCTGCAAGAGTGAGTGAGCCATTGCTTTTCTGGCTGGAACTGTCTATTATCAGCCTAGCACGACCGCTGTGCTAGGATGAGAATCGTCCGTTCGTGGCAAACTCGAGGTCCAACTTCACGTGCGTCTTTGTACCTTGAAACCTTCTCGCAGTTTCATTATATTGTAAGATAAGTTCTATTTTTTTCTGTCTGTAGTCGTAATAATTCATTACTGTGACCGCTTGAGACGCAGGGTAGATTCGAAAGGTCCGGGCTGAGTCTCGCGTTTCCCGACGACGATGATAAACAATATGACGGAATCATACTCACCGGGTGAGAAAAATGACCGCATCAGCACTGCTGTACGGGGACCCACGCCTCGTAAGCATTGACGCTAGTAAATTAGTGGTTTGTATTACGGGCACCGTTCGCGGACTTTGACGTTCTATAAGTTCCTCAACAAATTGAGGTGCCTGTAAAAACGTAATGCACATGAAAAAAGACAACACCGTATTCTTTTAATAAATAAGCAAAGCGTCAAATAATGCAACGGGTAAATATACTGCCCCCGAGGCGTGAATCGGGATGAAAGTCAATAATCTAAACATTCATTTTTAGTAGGATTCTTAGGACGGAAGGAAAGACAGTTACTGAACAGCCATGCACGTGTTCAAATTTGATAGCGAACTGACACTCTCGGCAAAACAATAACCGCCAACGGACACGCAAGGTGAAGTCAGGGTTGCACAGTATACTCCGCCCATAAAAACAACAACAATGAAAAAAAAAAAAATTTGTTCTCGAAGAAGAGGGCTGCTGCCTGGGGTTCTCTTCGGGAGGTAAACGATATGTAGACGACAGATCGCATCGTCCGCTTGCTGCGCTTCTCTGAAGATGGCACCATGTTTTAGAATATATTTTAATGCTAGCCTTGGGTGTGTGGTCTTCCCTGAATTTTCAAAATGCTAATGACCATTTTGAATGGATTGTTGTAAAGTGTCTTGGGTGATTGATTGCTTCCCTTTGTCTCACCTCTCACAGGAAGAAAGCTTCCCATTTTTCAGGCGTGCGCTGAACACGTTCCCGTCTTGCAACGTTAAAAGTGAAAACAAGCAGAAAATACCAGTCCCTGCCAAAACTTTGGAAGTTACGGCCTTTATCAATGAGCATTGAATCAATGCTTTCGTCAACTCTGAAGCACGTGGGAATTCACTGGTCCGACGCAGTAAATTGAGTCAAAACTGTTTGTTAACCCCCAGCTCATGGCTCCCTCCATACTTATCACAGCACCAAACAGACACTTTAATCCTTCTTATGTTGGGCTAAAATATATATGTAGCCATCTAGAGAGATAAAGTCTATAATTCTGTGCCTGAACTCCCTCGATGACAGCGGAGTGCATCTCATGGTAATGCAGATTTATGCAATAGGTGAATTGTACGTTATTGTAAGTTTTACGGAGGTTTAGATTAACCTTATATTGTTCCTTTTAATTAAAATAGCCTTTGTAGACCTCAGCAGGTTGGGTTAAGACATGGAAAAATGTTGATTCAAGCGCGAAGAGGGTGGGACGGGGAGACCGGGGACGGGGCTTTTGGCACGCGGAGGGTACGAGACGGGGTAATTGAACGCGGGGTTTTCGAAAGGTGGGGCTAATGACGCAAGACATTAGAGACAAGCATACTGCATATGGGACAAGCGTGCTACACCCTTCGAGATAGTCGAGCTAATAAAATCACTCACGCTGAAGACTCCAGTCAGAATCATGTTGATTCCTGGGTACTCCAGCGCCTGAAGTCGGAGGGCAATCTGCAAACAAATAAAGCTCCTGGATATGCAAGATCTACACCTTGATGGCTGTAGAATTCAGGCCGTCCCAGGACTAAGAGAGATAATGCTCGTTGAAACACGAAAGGGTTCCGGCTCAGAGGTACACACTAAGAAATGGTACACTTTTAAGAAAGTAAATCATTGTGTCCTAGTGCTAGAGAGCTAAAATGCCTAAGGGTGTTACTGCAGCACCTTTAAAGCCGCGGTCACACCTGCTACTACATCACACAAAAGACAAACTGCAGAGACTGTCCACTGTCTGCGGCGTGCTCCTTCTTTGTAAGGCGGTCTCGCCACATTTGTCACACAAAAACTCTCTTTAGGCATTTTCGAAGCCTACACATGTATAAAGCAAACATGCGCACCTCGAAGCGTGTCCACGGATAATTTTGTCAACATGTTTGAAGCGAACCCCTTGTCTTTTGTATGATGCGTGAGCAGTGTAGAGCTGGTTGCATGTTCGCGCGCCAAGGCCACGGTCCCACTGAATGTGGCAGTTTAGGTACTTTTTGGTAGGTCATTACTCATCTCCTTTTAAGCACTGTTTTGTGGGATTGATGTCATTCGAAAGGCAATGCAATCCTCTTTCATTTGATATTATGTATGTATTGGTTTATACTGTTCATGCGCATTTGTAGCGTTGTGAATATGATGCCGCGGACCCTCACTTGCTCCGCTGGTTCATGTTTTATGAACGATTCATTAAAGATAACACGGTTCCAATAGAGCAGTTTTGTTAAGATGATGTCGGAGCAGAATGTAACGGTATACTTTTTTGATATTTGCACTACTTTGTTTTTTACAGCTCTCCAAATATTGCCCTAAAATTGACATTTTTCAGCACAAATATACTTTTAATGGCAGGCGCTAGGGCAATGAAATTAGCTACAGATGTAGTGATTATGATTGGTAATATGCAGAAAAAAATTAATGTTGTGTAATTTTTTTTGTTTAGATATTCTATATCAAACGTAGCACTTTTTTGTGCTTCGAGTCATCGTAATTCAAATGCCGCTGAGTAAATAATTAAACTATGGTAAAATCGTTTATGACATTTAGAACTACAATAGTTGCCCAAGAGGTGGACGGTGGCTTTTTTTATTTTCAAAGTCATAACGCTCCGGGAGCCCTTCAAACTTACCTGTTTTTGACGCACATCTTTTTTGGACATCAAACAGATTTATTGGCATCTAATTACATTTATTCTATGGAATAGATATACATTGCGATGTATTAGATTTTCCCAATGATCTTGCTTTGGTTTCTTGATAGTTGTTGAGCTTAGCTAATTTTAAAAACAATTAAAAACTGTTTGGGTGTTTTGTTGTGCTACCTGGCGGATGGCAGACAAAACTGCTGATTTCCAAGTTCAAACAATTTTCGAGGGCGGCGTTGGCGTCTGTATCATCATCAATCTCCGTGTCGTTTCACCTTCACATTTAGAAAATATATTTGAAGATTTACTATCGATAAATGAACGGTTTAAGTACTGGGTCAGGTTAATAAATCTAAGACAAATAATTACACAAGCGTAGCGTGATATAAAGTGTTCATTATTCGATATAATTGAAATCAATAAACGATAAAGACGAAGAGGGAAAGAATACACCCGAGTTCACTTCATGCCTAGAGTCACTAAATGAGCTGCGTTTAAAGTATCGGCACTCCGTTCCCCAAAATTATTTTGGGCGCCGCCATTTTGGGTCTTGCGCAGAGCAAACACAACTGCCGATCGTCATGATCCAAAAGTGCAACATCCTCTGCACTAGATGCGGTGCTAGGAAGCTGATACAATATTGCTAGGCTCTGTCGCGGGTTGTTTAAACATTCGTGGAGGACGGAAAAGCGTTTCCTGTGATTTTAGATAAAGCTTCGGATAACTGGCAACCATGATTGTAAGCCACAATATGGCCAAGTGTCGTTACTCTGAAGCATAGCTAATTTACTGGCACTAGCGGGAACAATGAGGAAGAGGCAGGTGTCAAAAGGTAGTGGCTTGTGGAATCCACGGGGCTCACGTCATGGACCCTCCAGGTATTACAAGCTTCTTGAACAAGGGCATGAATAGTGTCATTAAATAAGCTACGCTTCAGAGTAGCGACACTTGGCCATATTGTGGCTTAAAATCATGGTGTCCAGTTATTGGAAGCTGTATCTGAAATCACAAGAAACGCTTTTCCGTCCTCCACATTAAACAGTTTGCGACAAAGCAAAGCAATATTACATGAGCTTCCTAACACCGAATCTAATGCTGAGGAAGTCGCAATTTTGAATCATGACGATCGGCAGTTGCGCCTGCTCTGCCGTTGGCTCTGCACAAGCACCAAAATGGCGGCGTCCACAACACTGTCGAAAAAGAGAGTGCCGATACTCTAAGCGCAGCTCATTTATTGGCCCTACTTTCCGCGAACCTCCTTTCCCCTGACTGAAACTGAAACTAAATATGAATAATACATGATTATTATAGCTTATTTAGTTTTAACCACCTACACATAATGAGAGGAGGAAGCGGCCGGGTAGGAGAAATACGGGTTTTATGTGCGACTGTTTCTAATCAACGTTAGTTCTAACCGTCTCAAAAGAAAGAACGCGCGAGCTTGCGCTGGTTAAAAAAAAGACGGTCAAAAAACAAAGAGGTGACGCGCTGTGTTCTTTGTGATTGTGCGTCTAATTGCAAATTGTTGTGTGTATGTTTATACAGCCGGAAGTTAGTCTGCCTTAGTGGGCGTCTGGTGTCTCAGGTGTACATGAGCAATTTAGCCAGTGCGGTACAACCGCAAACCTGGGGTCTTTAACGTGCACCACGCAGTAGTGATACACGACCGCACGCCGGTATGATGCTCTTCCACATCGAAACGGGCAGGGGCGGGGTGGGTTCTGCAGCGCGAGCTTTCGCTCCACGTGTTCCGAGCTGGTGTGCGCTAGACATGCACTCGGCCACCGATCGCCCCCCCCCCCTTATATAAGTATTTGAAGATCGACGATGGACGTCGATCGTCTCGAGGTAATGTAACGTAATAACATTATATAATTAATAAACATATTGAAGGACTGAACGACTCAATTTTTCAATTCTTGAATTGTAATATGGCGGTAGCCTATTGTACTTACTGTTGATGAAGAGCAATATGAGGTGACGAAGTAATGATTAAATTATCAGGCTCTATAAGGACGACGATATTAGTGGGTGTCGAACCACAACGTACAGTGCCAGACTTGTTTCAAGTATCGTGTACCCAAAGACCTTTCTTCACCCGCAACAGAATATGGTAGAATCAATGAGGATGCTGGTTTACAACTGTACGTGGAACAGGAAAACTGCAATGTGCAGAAGTGCGGCTTATTCGTTAATATAAAGGACGGATTTCTAGCAGCATTCCCTGATTGACTACTTGGAACAAATGGCCTCATTGACGTAAAGTGTCCCCGTTCCAAAAGATTCTTGAAGACTACTGAAACCGCAAAGGAGTATGAGGCGAAAAATAAGAAATAGGAGCCTGGTGTGAAAGGTCCAAATCACCACCATAGCCTCTACTACCAAATACAAGGGCAGTTACACAATACACAAAGAGAGTTTTGTGATTTCGTTATATTTACACTCAAGGGCATTGATATCCAACGTCTTCAGAGGGATGACACCTTCTTGTCAACCAACATAGAGCCTTTTTTACTCAAGTTTTACATGGAAGGCCCGACTTCCGCTGAAATTCCTCACGTACACAAGTTGTCCGACTGAATAATCTGCCATTACTCCCGATCTGGGAGTCTCTCGATCTTCATTCATGGCCATAGTATCATATGAGATCGAGCGGTGTGGCTCTTCGTCCGCCGAACATATTGTTTCGGCGGGTGTTTTTACCGTGTAAAATGAAACCGTCGCGTGCTGCTGGAACAAGAACCTGGCGATTCTTCACTGAACTGCTTCTTCCGTAAGCTTCAATTAAGAGGGCTTTTTTCGTTTCGCACACCCACTGTTCTGCTTGCCCGTAAGTTGCAGGATGGTATGGTGCACTAATGTAATGCCTGATGCCATTTTTTTTTGGAGGGGGGCTTGTTTATTTTATTTGAAGCAAGATTTGGCGCGTTATCAGAGAAAAGTATTTTTGATAGGGCAAAAGTAGGGAAAAGAGAGCGTAGAACGTCTATAACGCGTTTTTACGTCGTGGCAGGCATCGTGTAAACTTCCAACCACTTAGAGTACGCATCGACCATGACTCCGCAGATGCGGATACGTTTCGCCACCCACAGAGTGAAGAGTGGATCGTTTTCAGTTACAGTTCATGATGGCGCTGGACTCGAGGAAGCCTTCGACTCTTTCCACAAAGTTAGCTGATGTGCCAGCACTTTTGTCGAAAGTGGTAAGTGTTCGAAACGTCGACAAGTGCTCCTGCCAACGACGGCCTGCCGTCGTTGGCAGGAGCACTTCGTGGACCAGCTGGCCGCGTGGATTCACGTGTCTAAAAACTCTCGCCCTCGGTTCGGTAGAAGATCTGTGCGCACGACCCTTCTTGGAAAAGATATATCTCCATTCATGGGGGAAAAACAAGATTCGGCTGGTACTGGGACATATAACAAATTCTCTGAACAAAAACTTCAGCCTTTTCACTTCGGTGAAGAAGGAAGACCAGCGAAGTTGTACTGTGGTGGGAATGAAGTAATGGCCGGCCGCAAGTCGATAAGCCAGAGTGGAAAGGCTGAAACGGTTCACGCCATCTCTGAGCGACGGCGGCAACCAGACAAGCGGAAAGCCAGGTGTATGATTGCCGCCGCCGCTCATAGATGGCGGTAGCTGTCCAGAGTTTTGTGTCATCATTTGTTTGCTGGCGGAAACGATACTGGGGAAACAGCTCCGCTGTAAAACCCTTTAACCCTTAACAGCTCCGCTGGAAAACGCCGACTCGGCGACGCGCGAAAATGCGACCACTCTATAAAATTATTTTAGGGATATTCTTACGAACAAGTTTACAAGCCATAAACACCGCATGCGGTTCTCAGAGGAACAGATCAGGCAAATACAGACTCAGCGTATCACGCACGAGAGAGGAATCACGACCTTGTTGACTGCTCTACTGCTTTGTACACTCTTCATTTTATTCGCATGTGACCACCACCAAAATTACAAAGGCTACAAGTATGTTGCTTTGTTCACGCAAATGTCTAGCGTTAGTAATACAGGCTATACTTATTTGACATGTCAATACGACAATCTCCACTAAAGCTGTTTCTAAGGGACGAGCACTCTTTAAAGAGGGCGTTCGCCTCAATTCACCGTAGCACCCTTTTTACTCCCTTTAAAAATAGGGTGCAAAAAGTTTTCATCTTTACGATTAAAGGGGTTTATTTATATCTCAAAATTAGGCTACCGAAAGTGTGTCTTTATGGTTTTTCACCCTTGAAAGCGTACAAGGTTTTAGGCCGTGTTTCAAAATTTAGTCCATCTCACCCCAGAGTAAAAATTTTGTACCTTGGCGTTCGAAAACCTACTCGCACTCAGCGTCCACTTATCAGTGTTATCACGTGTCATGATCAGCAGGAGTAACTCGGTCTAGTCGAGTAAAGGCCCGTTCACACTCTTGCAACCGAGTTCAACCGAGAGAAACGAGATCTGTTAAAAGTTATTAAAATTTGTTAGAACGAGGGAACACACCAACATTGTGGCGCCATCTATGCGGTGACCCTGGAATTTCATTTCCGAAGAGCGAAGGTTTTTCGGGATTTCCGAAGTCAAATGTGCGTAATACCCATGGAAAGGCTCGTTTATAACATTGAAAAAAGTTTTCGAGCCAAGAAAGAAAGGATAATGCGCGAGAGAAATAAAAAATATGCCGGACCGCCAAGTTAACACTGCTACCCAATAGATGGCGTCAGGGTGTCCTCTGGTTTAAGAAGTTTTAAGGAACCCAGTTTTAAGAGGTCGCAAGAGTGTGAAGGGGTCTTAAGATTTGGAACACAACCGTAGCGTGTGGGTACGCTAAATGTCTAGATCCAGGGAACGAGCTATTCTCACATTTTCCTAGAGGCGCCGCCATTTTGGTGCTTAGTGCAGAGGGGCGCAACTGGCGATTGTTACGATTGAAAGATCCGTCTTCCTGAGTTTGGGACACGGTGTTAGGGCGTTTAAGTGATGTCATTTCGCTCAGTCACGGACTGTTTTAACATTCCTAGGGAACGAAAAACCGTTTCCTCAATGTCATATAAAGCTTCAGATTACTTGCAAAAATTTATCCCTCAAGTGATGCGTCACCACATGGCGCTGTGCTCCAGACAAACCGTTGCTAGGGCCGTTACTATGGACCAATGCATCTAGGCCCGATGCGAGGTTAAAATTTGTCTGTTAAAAATTTAATAATCTTTTTGAACATTGTGTTTTCTTAATATTGGATAATGAACACTTTTCCTACAGTTTCAGTGCCACATAGTGATGTTTTGTTTTACAACTGTTTTTCTTTGCTTGCAGACGACACGATGGCTTCGTGGGTTCAGCGGTCTTTCCTGATAGAGCACGCGAGTGTATTTTATTAAGTTGGTGAAAATCGACCAAACCTGTTTTCGAGGACAGCTTTTTGTAGTATTTCATAAGCGAAGACTGCCCGTGCACACTCTTGACCGACGATCGAAGTGCGCCAGCTAACGCGCGGATGTCTATCGGAAAGGCTTCGATACTGCAATTCGCAGGGTGAAAACAAAGTGTCATCACTTAAGCATAACAAGTTACGACGACGACGTCAAGTCGGTTTTACTCGGAACGATGTTCTAGGGAACAACGTTCCCGGAAAGCGTTCCTTTTAGAAGGAATGGAGGGACGCCACCGTTTTGTCTGACATGAGTGTGTAGGATGCTGTGTCGTGGTGACGAGCGAATCCCAACATGGAAAAGGAACGGCGGTTTATTGCCTCGGCAGCGGCGGTCGACGGACGTTCCAGTGCCTCGCGTGCCTGTGTAGCGCGCGGCCGTGCTTCCCGAAGCAGACGACGACGAGGTGAGGGCTGCGCCAAAATGTTGGTGATTGTGCGTCGCCACAAGTGGAACTGAACGAGAACTCTTTGCGCCTTCGAGGAAACAGCATGAGGAACGCTGTTCCTTTCTTACGTTTGTTTATACATCTGCAATTTTACCCAAATTCGGTAGGCATTTAGTTTTTTTTATTATCGACTATTTCAATTTTCGATTACAAGAGATGGCAAAGTGTCCGAGAGATCGTCGAAAACAAAGAACTGGAACAAATGTGATCGTGGCGACATGACACGTATAGTTCCATGCGGATATTTTCACTTCCTCGCGTTTTTCCATCTAGAAATTATCCAGCGCAATATTTTAATAAAATATGCAAATGCAACGTTAATGTAACGACTCGTTCTAAGCTTAGAAAAGTGACGGGAACGCGTTCCTTTTGAGCCACTGAAACGTAACGGAAACTCGTTCATAGATTAAGAATGAACCAGGAACAAGCTTTTTGTTCCTGATTTTGAAGAACGTGTACGTGCGTGAGTATATCAAGTTCGAAGTGCAGGTCAGCACGCGTTTTGATAGTTCAGAACGTGATCCTGGATGTTACCTCAAAATATTTTGAACTATCCTGATGTTAACTTGACACAGAAATAATAAAACAAGCTCAGGGCAAGAGACAAACTCGGAACTTGATACGACGAACACTGTGTCGAGTTTGTTGGATTCATTCTGTATCCAGTCCACTTTACCAACACGCTCAACAGTTAATCTATCTATAGCGTTCTTATCCAGGTAATTCTTTCGCTATTTTTCATCTTGCTCAAAACACAAGAGACCAGCGAAATTTTTTCTCACTCTGGTGGTTACAAACAGTAAACGCAAACACAGTACCTAATAGCGATCCTGAAAACAAAATTCGCGGTCTTGAAACTATCATGTCAGAGTAGAAATTAATTGACCCTTCTTGCGATGCACGTTAATCGAAAAAGAAAAGAAAAACTAAATTGAGAGACTGGCGATGCTTTGATATCGTCTCTCAGATGTTTCTTCGCCGGTGAAGTGCCATACATATTTTGCAGACGATCTCTATACATGGGATCGTTTTCATCAGGTGGGATTCCTATTGCGCAGAAATACAATTCGTTTTTATGCACCTGTTTAGTTTGTGTTATACCTGTCATGCTCCTAATAAATACGAGATCAAATTCGTTTTATTGTAAGATTCACTTAAGTTGTGAAAGACGACATGCGTCTGTCATTCCGCATGCGTTCGTCGTCTGCTGCAGGCATCTCAAGACGTTTTGAGGACCGGAAGTTATGGTCGCAAATATGTCGTAAGTAACGTATTCTCGGAAAGCTTCGGTCCCGGTAAGTATAAAACCAAAGCCTAAAAAAATACATACACACACACACACTATTGGAGTTCGCGAAAATCATTTACAAAAGTGTTTAAAAAAAAAAGCATGCCTCGGAATTTTTTTTTTAACATCAAACAAGAAGAAAGAACTTACAGAAGCCCCATAGAGCAGCAGGTACGTTACAGCGTCATCCCTGACTGGGCTTATATAAATTGTATTGAGCAATTCAGCTTCGGCCACGATTATAGTCTGCATGGTAACATCTATAAAAGAAAGAAGTATTTTTACACTTAAACAATGATTCCACCGTTCAGTGGTAATGTTTTCAGTTCATGGTCACCGTCAACCCCCGATGCAGAGTGGCAGTCGCAGTTCAGTTAACATTTCGAATGTCAACTGGTCAGTTAACTTAATACACCCGAATATTTGAACCTTTTCTTGCACTTCGCAGATTTTCGGTACCCCGTGAAAATTTTGGTGGTGGGTTTCGAGAAAAGAGTACGGCAATATAGAAGTTTTAGTTTTAAAATCAATGAAGAGATGTTTCTGTCTACAGACCCGTGCGCCTTCGGCGCGAGGACAATGTACATATAGGTTGAGAGAAAAAGGGGAGGAGAAGTGACTGGCGTAAGAAGGAAAAATCTTAAAGGCAGCGCTTTTTTAATTTTTTTTTAAGGAAGAATGTTTTGGAAAGCGGCCGCGGATCTCTGAGGTCCCCAGCGCCCTTCTATCCCCTTTCTGTCATGTCGTTCCATCGCTCCCAGCTTTGGCGGTCGGTTCTGCCGTCGAGGACTCACGCTTTCGCCCATTTAGAAGGCTAAGCAGAACCGTCTTCTTATTGTCTTACAGCCCTCGTGGCTCCATTCACTACCAGGCACCGACCTTTCCGCAGCTGTTAACCTCTAAAAATATTTAAAAAAAAGCTGGTTATGACTTATGAAGCGCGTAATAGATATGTATATATAAAAAAGAACAGAAATCGAGATTGTCGAATAATATTCCTCAGAAATAATCAAAGGTCGCTTCCTCTAGGCAGACTTGCAACTGGGAAACACTATGAGGTCGCCCTCGAACGAAAGAGAACATTACTGATTCACAATTGATTACTGACTTGGTAAGTTGATGGCGACGTACGAAGACCAAGTCGCTAGAATCAATTCCTTCTATCGGTCACAATAACAACTTTCGGGAACAAGGTGGTTTAGTTCAAGATTTCAGCGACACGTGGCGTATCGACCTTCAATCATTTTCAAAGCGTAGGTTCGCGTCGATCACAATCTTGCAAACTCCTTTGCCGACCCTCCCCTCTCCGTCCTGCTACGGTCCTACGGTCCGCCGGTGCCCTCGCCTTCTCGCGCCGTCCGTCTGCTTCTGCGGCCGCGTGCTGCGCTCATGTGCGAGACAGTGTTGAAGCGATAAAAACAAGCAAACAAAAAGTCCGCTAATCGCGCACAATAGGCGCTAACATCGTTGGGAACAAAACAGAAGTGGGGAAGGGATAGAAGACGCGAAAAAAATCAAAACGTTTTTGAGAAACCAGATTCATTGTAGAGGCCTATTTCACAGCTGTGCCTAACCACGTGTTAGAAACACACTGAAAGAAAAATGAAAGTCGTTTACAACTCCCTGTAACACCGAATTAGAGCCCAGCTCTTGAGGAGGAGGGGAAGGCGCGGAGGAGGGTTCACGTGACCTCGGGGCGGTCAAGTGACCTCGGAGGGAGTCACGTGACCTGGGGGTCACGTGACCTAGGGGGTCACATGACCTCGGGGGTCACGTGACCTGGGGGTCACGTGACAATGGGGTCACGTGGAGCTTGGGGGTCACGTGACCTGCGGTTACGCCGACGGCGATGCCGACGCCGACGGCGATGCCGACGCCAACGGCGACGCCGCCGGCGACGCCGCCTGGGTTGCAAGCGGGCGCATAAGAGCTGCGCTCTTAAAGGCTTGTGCCGGAAATCAACGCTGAGGGTATTCAGTCGTGAGGCTACGCTTTTTGTGCGCCACTTGCCCACCGGCGCTGTGGATTCTCCCTCTTCCCACCGTTCACCCTCGGCGTTGTTTCACTTACTACCAATGTTTCAATAGTCGGAGTGCTGTCACGCAGTAATAAGTTTTGTGGCATTCGCATCCTCTCCAAAAAACACCGCAGCGGAGAACCCGCAGTGGGAGAACCCGCGGTAAGGATGATCACACTGCCCGCAATGCGGCAGCGCGAGTATCAACGCGCACGCTTTACGCGTACTTCTACCTTTGGGCCGCCAGGCACTTATGCTTAAACGGTCTTATTTTTCCTCTTAGCTTCGCTGTCATGCATCGTTGGTTTGAAGTCTTGGTGGTGAAATGTTTAGAGCAAACCATCGCGGAATCGATCTCAACTTCGAGAACCGCTCTCTCCTCAGCGCGCCGGCGCGCTGGATATTGGTGAAAACTGACCCCCACCTCGGTGCAATAGGTATTGCGCTGAGGCAATAAACAGTATGAGACCATTTTCTTTTGAGATTGCTTCCACAATGATACTGTACGGAGCAATAAACGCGATATTCTGCATGCTTCTTGGCCGCGACCGCAGATAGCCAATGGGCAGCCATCTTCCTGTCCACACATGGATGTTGATGACAGCGCGACGGTGGCGCCACCTTTAGTTCAATCTTGAGGCGAATAGTCCCGGAATGGATGTCCGCAGGTGCTAACCCGGACAAAATGGTCCCAGTGAGAGAGTTTTTCAGCATTTGTTTCCTTGATCTTCGCCCTATGCTCTCATGTATTTTTTACTAGCCCGTTTTGAACATAATACTAATTGAACATATGAATACGGCGAGTGCAAAATACATATAAATTCTAACGAAATAATAGACGTTTTTAGTTGTTAGGTTACAAAACGCTGAGAACCTCGTGGATTACTTGGACCGGGGGAACGCACGCACAAGCAAGTGTTGATGAGCTTAAGCGTAGCGGGACTATAGTGTAACTAATATCTACAAAAGCATGCAACACAAACCTTCTACCTTTTCCTGCCGCTTTCGGTGGACCCATGCATCATGTAACTAATTTTAATGCGTACAAATTTACACTGAAATATAGACACTCTTCATTAGGTACAAGACAATGATTCGGGGGTCGTTTCATTGAGATAAGAGTACGACATTTGGTAGGGGATCGGTGCATACGGCTGCAACCAGAGAAAAAGACAAGACAGGCAATAAATATAAAAACACAGCTTTAAGCTCAGCATCCAGTCTTCCGACGGACTCAAGGAAGCTCATTGTGGAGAGCTCGCGGTCGGGCCCGCAGCGAGGCCCTGATCGTCACTCCTGAGCGTGAGGGCGCAGATTGTTGCCCGCTTGCCCACACACTTCACCGAACGCCATTTCATCCGATCGCTTAGGCCATTTAGTCAAATGTCGTCGAGGCCTAGCACTTTTGCGATGATCAAAAATGAATTAAGTGGGCGATGATAATGTAAATAATACAAAAGTCGACCTTGAGTTTTTCTAGTCATCATCAATATTTGACTGGGTTGGTAATTGTATCACAACCTGGTAAAATGCGATATACAAATAGAGTCGACACGTGACTAATTGCAAGCCATGCTGAGAAAGCGCACTTCAATAATAATTATAATAATAATAAATAGTAATGATAGTTTCTTCAACCCTATACACATGGTGGAGACTGGCGGAAATACACCAACTTCCCGAGGGGAACCATGGGGTGATGCGGAGTGCCATCGTGTTGGTTCTGAGGAAAGAGTCAGTTGCGTGCTGACGTCGAGAGATGGCGCCACGGACTGCCTAACCCAGCTACCCCTACGCGAGCCTTCGTCGCGGCTCGCGGCAGAGAAACTTGGAACGCTCGCCGCTCGCCGTTTATTTTTTTTCACACTTGAAGGAGAGGAGAGACCAGAGGAGGGGAGAGTTGCGCGTGCGCGCGCGGTGTGAGGAGAAGCGAACGCACGCGCAGCGCGCAGCTGGTATAGAGAGAGAGAGAGAGCGGAGAGAGTAACGCGCAGCTGTTGGAGAGAGGGAAGTGGAGGAGAGTTGCGCGTGCGTAGTGTGACTGCGGACTACAAGGCGGCGCGACCGAGACCTGAGTGTCCTCCGCATCTAAAAACCTGCACAAGCAGCTTGACTGGTCCCCATACTGGCAAACAGGCTCCCAGCTAGCGGCGTAAATATATTAAGCAGGGCCGTTTCTTGATACAAAAACAAAATAAAAAGGGAACCAAACACCAAAAATGTGAACTATAAGAAGGTTGTGAGTGGGCATAAACCTCAAAACAGAAAGGCAACAGTCAAAAGCAATATACACTAAAAAAAATTGCATAAATGTAAAATCACTTTGCACTTGAGGAGTTGTGAAGAGATAAAACAGTGTGTTTATGTTGACAGAAAGTAGTTAATAAGATTCCGTAGAGCTGGATGGATGCTGTATCAATATTGGTTTGGATGAGTGTGTTTATTATGGAAGGCAAGGTCTAACAAAATATACGAAGAGGTGTTTGAGTGCAGTAAACGATACATTACAAGTATGACCTGTAATCCAAACTTTGACGCGTGAGGAGAGGAGAGTATTCTGTGGATACGACAACGCCCTTCGGAGAGCATGGGGTTGACAGCTGACGCCAGTAAAGCTTACAAGAACTGTTCGCACGCAGGGACTGAGATTGCGGCGCATCCGATGGGAACATCTTTCGATTCTTCTGAACATTAATTACAAGGCTATATTTTTCAAAGTGTTTAATCTACCTTCGACATTTCCTTTGAGGTATTTTTTTATCTGCTCCCTCATAGGTCGCCATGTGAGGTGACAAATTCTCAAAATGAATTATATATATTGTATATAAATCTGATATTTGCGGAACATTCCAAATGTTTTTTTTGTTCAACTGAGGCAAACATATTGTTGTGAATAAATAACTAAATATATTCATAATTGTTTTACATTAATTTATTTAGAGTAGTATTTTAAATAACATTAAATTAAGGGTTGAATTTTTGCAGAAGTAATTTTTTTCAGGAATGAACTTTCCTGAGTCTTACAACGGACCTGGTAACTATAAACTATCAACATTTGTTCATTTGTTGAAATACCTTAAAGGTCCTTCTGGGAAGGACATTACATAAGGGGGGGGGATAAGTACATCATATATGAAACACACAAAAAATAATAAAATAAAAACATGCACAGCAGTGCAAACATACAAGAAATCGGATATCAAACACAATCTTGCACAGCAGTGCAAACATACAAGAAATCGTAAGTCATGCAATACCTAAATGGCTGCTGATAAGGGAACGAAAACTATCAGGGTTAATCTCGGTGACGATGCGCTCTGTCAGATCATTCCACCACACTGCTGTTTTGGGAAAGAAGGAATACAAAAAGAAGAAGTGCGGCAGGTGAAACGGTCAATCTTACATGAGTGATTAAGACGAGGTGAAATGAAATGCGACTGTGTTAGCGTGCCTTGACTGAGAGAAGGTGCATAGTAAATGCGATGAAAAAGGCATAAGCAAGAAAGCTTGCGTCTTAAGGCCAGTTCTGGAAGGTCGGCTTTTTGTTTTAATAAGGTGACGCTGGAATGTCGAGAATACTCAGAAAAAATAAAGCGCGCGACACGGTTTTGAAAGGCTTCTATTTCAGTGATCAAATATGCTTGGTGAGGATCCCAGATGCTCGATGCGTACTCAAGTTTCGGCCGAATCAATGAAAGGTATGCAGTTTTCTTTAAGTGAGGAGGAGCACAACGAAGTGTATGTTTTAGGTAGCCCAAAGAACGATTGCACGATGATAACAACGACCGAATATGTACCTTCCATGAGAGATGCGAGTCAACGTGAACACCTAAGTATTTATAAGAGGAAACAGACTCAACAACGTTAGAATCAATAAAATAGTTATGAGAAAAAAGGTATCTTTCCTAACAAATGAGATCAGTTTGCATTTAGAAGGGTTAAGCTTCATGAGCCAGGTCGAGCACCACAATGATAGGTTAGTGAGGTCATGTTGTAGTTGCATGCTATCTTCTTCGTTAGAAATTTGTCTGTATACAACGCAGTCGTCTGCAAAAATACGGATGCGGGAGGAAATACATGAAGGTAAGTCATTAATATATATTAAGAAAAGCAAGGGTCCAAGGACGGAGCCTTGAGGTACACCCGAAGACACAGGAATAGAAGTTGAACTATGAGAGTTCACGACCGTGTACTGACTTCTGTCAGAAAGCCAGTCTTTGATCCACAGAATGATGTTACTATCTAATTTTAGATGGGTAAGTTTTTGCAACAGACGCTTGTGTGGGACCCGGTCGGACGCTTTGGCGAAATCAAGAAATATAACATCAATTTGGGAACCGGAAGTCAATAGAAAGGTGAGACATCATGAATGCAATCCCGCGAGTTGGGTCTCGCAGGAATGACCCTGCGAGGTATAATATATTATATAATGAAATATAATACAGTATTTGTCTGACCCGTCTTTGGCCAGGATGCGTGGCTGTGAGTGCTTCCCTGTACATTTGCCCCGCTGGTTATTTATGAATGAGCCTGATTGCCCTGCACCGTACCGGGAAATAATAAGTTAATTGGCACAAGAATTAAGACGTTCACTTCAAATTAGAGTCCTGTGTGAGTCCCTCATAGCGTAGCCATAAACGACGCAGACCTGGAAAGACTCAAGCTTTACATTTATGCCAACTTCCAGACATGTCGATTATGTGTAGGACACTTCTCTTTCTTGTGCGAAAATTAGGTGATATCAAAATAAAAACTAGTGTCGCCTAGACTCCTTAGAGCGTTATCAACAGGTCATATATCGCAGTGTACGTGCCACGGATAAGCCTTGTCACCGTTTTCTATGTGATAAGTGCTCGAAATTGGAAATGAGAAGTCAGTCCCAGAATAATATATACATTTTAAACTTGTTTCCTTCTATTTGTACTGCCCATCTATTGAGTCGGACGGAAGCGTGTGACCCCTCCTCGATAACTTTAGTGCCTTTATGAAAAAAGAGTAAATGAAAAACAGTGACGAGAAAATTAACCTGAGAGGTTAGTCACGGCTTGCTAATTTGTACAGGAGGGAAGGGAACAAGCAATTATAGTAACGTGAGGAGCATACATTGCTTATGACCCTGAGTGCTGTCCCTTGGTGCGGCTCGTGGAGGAATGTCCCGCAAAATGCCTTCAGTAACTTTTCTGAGTGGTACTACCGTGGAATATACCTGGCTAAAGGAGTCGGGCATAGTCGCGGCCTCTTAATCAACGCCCACTTTTTTCAGGGCCTGCTCCATTAATTTAAAACCGCAAAGTCTGTCTTTCAAGATTTCCCATACAAAGTGAGCAAAAATTAATCGTGTTTGGAACAACCTTCCAGTCTTTTTTATGCTTTCTTGTGTCAAGGCGATGCCAACGCCCACCAAGAGCCCATGTCTGGAAACGCCTTGCTAACTGTCACCTCATTTTAATTTTATGGCGAGAAGGGGAATTTTCCCATTGTACTTTAACAGGGTAGAGGCGTCTGGAGCTAGATGGCGCAAGTGAACCATGTCCCTCATTGTTGGGAATGTTTGCTTTCGAAGGCCTTCGCTTTTTCCTGTATTGGAGGAGCTGTGTAACCCGGGTTCGCATCGTTTCTTCGAATCACGTTTTATGAAAACACGTTTTTTATGTACAACTTCTCATGTACACACGTTTAATGGAAACACCCGTCATCGACACTGTGTCGCCTTTGTGGGCGCATGCTGCGACGTTGTCGATAACATTTTTTTGTTGTTGGTATCGTTATACAGATATCCACGAACCATATACGGTTAGGAACCAGCAACGGAAGTCAGACAGGCCGACTTCCAGCAAAACGCTGGCGCAGCGCTCGTCTCCTCACGGAATGGACACCAGTGCCACCCGAACCTCTTCCTCGAGTGCCTCCGTGTTACTCCGGGCGGGGTTAAAATATCACGTTTTCAGACACACAGCGGCGCTCTGCTCCGCGAAATAAGCGCGCTGCGGGCTTCCCAAGAGAAAGAGCGCAAGAAAGAGCGACAAGAAAAATCAAAGGAGAGAAAACAAAATCAGACCCCCTTGCCGCAACGGGTTGAGTTCGAGTGTTTGGTTCACTTTTTCCAAGAGCTGGTGCCAGGGCTCTGCTCGGCGCTACGCTTTCCAATTGTTTTGTTTTCCCCAGGCACCGTCTAAAGTTCCTTTATTAACGATTTGCTCAGAAGCTGAAAGCAATTGATGTGCCGGGACGCTCTCCCATTGGCCCGTACCCGTATTACGTTTCCGATTAGGAAGATCATGGCGAATTTGACTGGACCTCACTCTCAAGTAACGATTTGGTACCTTGGAGTTCGAAAACCTACTCGTGTCCAGCGCTGATTCTATCTGAATTGTCACTTGACATGACCCGCCGTGAGTCACTCGGAAGATTTACAACACTAGTTATGGCGATGCGAGTTAGGAAGAACATGGCGGCCCGCGCGCTAGCAGACGACAGGAGCGAGAGGGAGGAGTGCAGGAAGAAGGACTTTTCGTTACCTCGCATAGCGTTCAGCTAGGGACGTTAGCTCCATCTACTGCGTCTCACAGTCTCCAACAAGCTCCGAGAAAGTCGCATTTACACGGCAACCACAGAAGGTGGCGCCCACAAGTCAGATATAGACGGAGCTTTCAGCGCTTATACCTTACACGACACAGGGCCGCTTCGAGCCCTCCAGTCCCCCGATGTGTACATACAGTTTCTCACCCTGGCACACCACATGCTATGTGATCTGTTGGTGCTTTTGCCACGCTACTACATCAAAGGGGCGATTTTTCTTTTTTCTAAGTGCGTAATCAAATTTGTGAGCTGGGTTTAAGACTAGGGCGTGAATCACCGAGACGTGTTCACTTAAACTTCGCTCTCCTCCTCCCCCCCCTTCCTCCCAGTAAACAAAGCGAGACTCAAAACGTTTGTTGCGAAAACATTCAGCCCTAGTCGTATTGCGCTTACATATCCCACAAACCACGTAGTTCTCTGCGTACATTATGACAAAACTATCTGCGGACAAGTGTCAAGAACTTTCGAATCACGTTTGCTTTACACATACGTGTGTCCAGTGTGTCTGTGCAGTAGCTTATGTGTGACAATGTGGCAGGACGATTTACGAAAGAAACGCCTCATGCGGTGTCTGCAGACTGTGCTTTGTGTCGTTATTGGCAGTGTGACCGAAGCTGTAGGATTGCGCTCGACGAGACGTCTTGCAAGACGTCGATGAAACGAACTGTCGATGAAATGTAGCATGTTCACCGAACAATCTGTCGATGAATCGACGTTTGACAAAACTGATTGCCATCGGTGTAATTTAGCCTTGGGCGTCAGGTTTGGCTTCGAAGTGTGTGGAAGGACTAACTTTCAAAAGTGTTGATAAGCTACAAGAGCTTCCACATGGCGCGCTACGTTTATATGACGGGGAGAGTTCCTGTATGGGCAATCCTATGAAAGTCAGAGTTGCGTATCTGCCTTCCATGTGCTGCCGCGCCGCTATTCGCCGAGATCCGATCACGTGAGGAGCCGGATCGAGTGCCATGCAGGAAAGACGTTGCGCGCCCCGGCGTACGTTCCTTTGCTTTTGTGCGCGGCGCCGCTTTTCGCCGAATTCAGTCACGTGAGGAGCAGACTCCGAATGCCGTGCGGGAAGCCGGCGCTACGGGGATGAACGCGCAACCCTGGCGCCCGTAGGGAGCCTATACAGGAATCGCTAATGTGACCAAATACTGTTACCAAACGCGTACCAATATTTGGAAATCATTTCAAAAGGTTTCCGTTCGCGGTTTGTTCCTGGGATGTCCGGGCGAAAGCTTGCGAAGGGACATAACCCGTCTTGTTCACAAAACCAAACAATACCACTGAATATTTGTCCTTGGGCCAGCGATCACGTCTGTGATTTCCAAGCTGAAAAAAGAATCGATTTAGAATTAGGTTTCATTTCACTGGCCAGATTTGAAGGCTGCATAGTTCATATCAAGTTTTCTACCGTGTGCCGTGGCAGGCACGGACACGACTGTGTGGTAATACGGTGTGTTTCTCAAGGCTTTACGGGCGTGGGAAAAGAAACCGTTTAAGCAGACTAATCAAGGGGTGCATTGAAACTTATAATAAATGTTTCGTTAGGTGGCGAATTTATTATACTAAAGTTTTAGGAGGTGGGTCTGAGGAAAATAAAGTTAAGCTCTGATCAAACGTGTTTCTTCCCATGGACAGGGAGGAAAACGGCAACAATCATTGGTTGGCGGCGCTACCCACAGGTGGTCTACCAAACACGCTCGAATCTATTGCATCTGCTTCGGATCTTCATCTCAAAAACGTTTGCGCTTTGCTCTATATTGTGCCATCTCTTAGCATACGTCAACCAGGCAGTTTTTGATCATTTTCCCCCAGTGCGTAGGAAACAATTTTTTTTTTACCCTTTTAGGTTTCTTAGGCTTGCAAGCCGTCTGTTCTTTGTGACTGCACGCACTACCAAGCTTCAATACCTGGTTGGCATTGGGCGCTGAGGTCAGCGTAATTCCACCAACGAAAGAAGGCTGACGGTGTTTAAACACGAAATACAGCTGCCAACGGCTCCTCCATCAAGACCTATTGACATCGATCGATTACACTTGACCTAGGCCTGCAGTGCGCTGGGTATTCCACGCAGCAGATGTTTGAGAAGCCATCCTAAGAGCATATTTCCTACGCCATTTCGGCATCCTCGTTGATCTGCAGGAGCGACGTACTCTTAGACACGAGAGCGCACCTTTACGTTCATGGTATGGTGCCCAAGACGGAATTCTTCATCCTCTCAACATCTAACACAAGTTTCAGAGGCTCCCTGGAAATCTCTCCTAGGCGAGTTCCCTAAGCTACTTCGACCATACAACGTGACGGAACCAATTAAATACATTACTACGCACCATATAGAAGCAACTCGTCCACCGGTCTTCGCAAGAAGTCAACGCTTTGCTTCTAAACGACTCAAAATCGCACGACAGGAGTCCGAGCACATGATCGAACTTGGCATTGTGTGTCCCTCAACAGGTGCTTGGTCATAAGCATTATAGATGATGCCAAAAATTAAAAAAAATATGGCGATTGGCGGCCATGTGTGGACTACAGAGCTTTAAACAACGCCACAGTACCAGGCCGGTATCTCCAGACTTCGTAGGTGCTTTGCATGGCTCTGTCGAAATCGATCTGGTGAAAGCTTACCACCAAATTCTGTCGAACCCTGCGACGTACCGAAAACGGCTATCATCACGCCTTTCAGCTTGTTCGAATACACCAGAATGCCTTTCGGCCTACGAAATTTAGCACAAACATTTCATAGATTCATGGACATGGTACATCGTGAATTTTCTTTGTGTTTTGCGTATTTGGACGACGTTCTTGTTTTCAGCACTGATAAAAAAAAAACATCTTGATCTCCTCTGCCAATTTTTCGTTCGTCTCAGAGAGTACAGAATTGTTATCAACCCGACGAAATGCGAGTTTGGCGTCTCGGAGCACGCGTTTTTGGGGCACGAAGTCAATTATTGTGGTATTCGCTCATTGCCGTCACGGATCGAAGCGATCGAAAACTTTCCCCAATCTCTCACTGCCACCAAGCTCAGAGAGTTTCTCGGGCTCGTAAGTTTTTATCGTCCTTTTATTCTGCATTGCACAGCCATACTCCAGCTAGTCAATCAATTTCTTGAAGGATGCAAGCGCAAGAACGAACAACTCACTTAGACAAAACCGAATATTGCAGCATTTGCGGTCATCAAAAAGGCACTCTCCAGAGTAACGCGCTGTTAACTCACCCGCAATGCGACGCACCAATTTCTATTATGGCTCACGCATCCGACACCGCAGCAGGTGCTACAACAGATCCAAAAACGGCCATGGACTTCCAGTGTTGTTCTTCTCAAAACAGTTTTTGCTAGCAGAAACAAGATACAGTCCCTTTGATAGAGAGCTGCTTGGACTCTATAGCTTGCCGGAAGACACCTGCGTCATTTCCCGGAAAGTAGACAA